>WURT03116900.1:0-22182 GCA_009936505.3 Holothuria glaberrima
ACCCAGGCGAGATTTGAACCGGCAATCCTTAGATCACAAGTCCAATACCTTAACCATTAGGCCACCATGCTCTCTATGGGGTCTCACCTCTGCAATTTTTGAATTATTGATAAATACTCAATGAATGAAAAATGTCGCAGTCAAACCAAATTCTGACCTAGGCCCAGGCCTAATTCAGCAATTGGCTAGTGTGTTTCGATTATATTGGCTAGGCCCCTACATAAATTGGCCTATTTGATTCCTAACCTTCTAGAGATGATAAAATACAGAAAGCTTACTTCCTCGTGGGTCCCGAGGGTGACTTTTGTTAAGTTGTATCCTAGGTAGTTGTGGATTCATAGCTCTGGGGCGCGAGACGACGGGAATGAGCTGTGCCGAGTGCTTCCACTAACGTAAACGTTAGTTACAAAATTGGATGAGCAAAACATCGCGAATCTCATGTTTCTTCTTGGGCAAGCACAGGAATGTGTGTGATCAGTACTGCTCTGCGTGTGAGTGTGTGAAGGAGCTGAAATGTGTCACGAGCCAGATGCGTGTGACTTGGAAAGTCTGGTGTAATTTATACAGTGATTGTACCTTGAGTCGGTCCGTACCATAAGTCGGTCACTGCATATAAAACATAGGTCTACAATAGGCATTCTATGGCTTTTGAATGAACATTTTCTATCCAAGAATCAACAGTACTAGCTTACAACAGATCAAAGTCTGTCAAATATAAGCATTTACTCCCATTTGCTGAAGGAATTTACATACCCTAGCCTACATCCAGTGTTACCAAAGGATGATTTCAGACATTGGCAAAGCATCCTCAAGAGTAACGTAAAAAAACTTCTACAAATCAATGTGAATGGGCTCCTTCTGTTATATGATGATTAACGTTAGTTTTTGTTGTGGCAATATCATTTCATCAAATATATTTTGGCATCACTCTTATATCGGCTTTCATAAGGTTTTGGTGACTGACTCAAAGTACCACTGTTAAGCCTAACACATCTGAAACTTGTGGTGGGAATTTCCCCACCCCTTGAAAGTTTGCCCACGGAAATCAATCTAACTTTCAGGATTTAGAAAAAACATGTTCAGGAAAATAATGGATAAGTTTAAAATAGATATTAGGCCCCCTACTTCTGTATTTGTGTTTTAAGTGAAAATGTCCTTAATTGACTGACTCATGGTAACACCATGCTACAAATTTTGGATTTCAACGTAGGCTATAGTATTGCCTAAAATAGGGCTTACGTTTGGATACGCAACTGCAGCCTAGCCTAGTTTAAGAACGTTAGGTGTCGTCCTAGCGCTTAGCCTAGCCTACGTTACTTACGCTAGCGCAAAGACGACGTTGAGATTCATAAATAAGCGCATTGTAACCAAACACGGCCTGGTCAAGCCTCAAGGACTAATAAGATTAAGTAATGATTAAGAATAATCACCTCTGCTACGTTCTGCCTGCATGCAGATAACCCAAGATAGAACTTCGTAAGCTTTGTTACGAACGATTTTTTTTTTTGGTGGTGAAACGATTTTTTTTTTTTGGTGGTGAAACGGTTAGCTGTGGACATGAATACATCGGAAATGTGTACGACATATGTACGTAGCATAGGTCTACGTCGTACGTGTACCGAATCTCGAAAGGCAACAACTTAGCACTCGCGTAATCGAGATCAGCTGAACAACATTTTGAACAGTTAACCAATGGAAACGCACGAATGGTAAACGTCATTTGTTTAGAGGGCAACACATTGCGTCACAAACAAATCCCTTCACTGATTGGTTAAAAGTTACAAACTTACGCTCTCACAAGACGAACGTACATTGCTTACAGACTTACAGGCTATCTGGAATAAGTCGTGTCGCCACCGAGAGCACTGGTCAAAACAAGTTTGGCGCCTTGCATGGGAGCTAACTAAGGTTTGGGTAAGTTTTACAATCTTTTCTGCGGAAAAATCTGCGTTAATAATGTATGAATCAGAAGATGATGTTATTGGATGAAATAATCTTGTTGTGTGTGCTAGTTATCCATTAGAAAAGCTGAGTGTATAATCTGTAGTTAAAGTGGACTTTGAATGCTTTTTCTTGGTATGTCCGAAGACTTTCGTGCCCCGTCTCACTTACATACTTAAGGAGTAGCAGATCTATCCTACTCAACATAAATGGTGAAAAACATATCGTACATCAGTCATGCCTAATTTTAGTTAAAATTTAGCTTTCATCAAATAATAGGCCTACAAGCTTTAAGTTGAAAGTAAATTTAATCTTACACAGATCTCCAAAAATTTCAAACTACTTGCAATATGCCTAAGCACAGGAAACAATTGTTTGTGACATGAGTACACAATTTAACTCAGCTGAATTCCTAATATAAATTGAAGCAGGTGACTACTTCAATTTATATCATATCCATACTGTAATATCACATGCTGGTCCCTGTCTTTCAGTGAAGTAACATCCAATGAGTGTGTTGATGAGGGTGTCATTAACTTCGTAAGTTGAGATGATAAAATAAATTTATCTGTCTATGACCTGTAAAATTGTTGAAAAATCATCTTTTTGTGAAAATATCTACCTTCTTCACAACTTATCCTATCCAGAGCATTGTTTTTGCACAGACTGCAGTCAATGCAGTAATTGACAAAGAACATATTGATCTGATATTGAGGCAGCTTTATTCATAAGAAAGTTTTGATAAATTTCAGTTGATATAAAATTAAAGAAACTTTTAGTTTTTATTTTTACTAATGAACAAAATGTCCCTAAGTGAGTTGTTTATTACTAAGATGTAGCATACACATTCTCTTTTCAAATGTAGTGTCTTCATGGACAACCTGGTGGATAGTGGTCAAGGCATTAAACTTACGAACCTAGGGTTGTTGAAACCATGTATGGGTGAAAATTGTCAAGAGGCTAAGAGACTCCTTACCAGAAATTTTGGTATTTGGAGGAAACATTTTGGCAAATGAAGAGAATATTATTTTTGTACACAAAACTAGACAAAAATTACAGAAATTTTGAGTTGCTTTCCACTGACATTGGGCATTGTACTTATCTTGTTTGCATCTCTCAAATCTTGAACCAGGTGTTACACAGGGACTTGTGAGGTGACTTGTGATTTGTGCAAGGTGCAAACACAGACTAATTAAAAGGAATACTTCTAGCACAAGCTATTGCTCACTGGTTCCTGAATAATTCCAAGCCCTCTTCCCAACCAATTCTGACCCGTACAATTTCAAACCATGAGTTATACATCAAACAACTCCCTTTCCAGAGAAATTGTTAATGTCCAAAGTAAAAATTGTCTGAGGGGACATTGCCTGTGTGGGATTTATCCCAGGTGAGTTTTGTAAGGGGAATTACCAATGTCAGGATTGTCCTGTGGGGAGTTGTGCAACAGAAAATGTCCAGGTGAGAATGGGCCTGAGGGAGCTACCGGAGAGAACTTGTCTGAGTAGAAATGGTAGTCAATAGAGTTGCTCACTCACAATGACTGACAAGGGATAATTTATGAGGTGCCTTTGACTAACATTCAGTTTCATGATATCAGCCATATGCAAATATTACTATTAGTGCCTGTCTCAATGTACTGAACGTCAACTTTTACAGACAACAAAATGGATGACTTTGATCTATCTGCATACTCCAATCTTGGCAAATCTAAGAAGTTTCCTGGAATTGGAGCAAGTTCATCTCTTTCAGGAGGGTTGTCAAACAGTAAGACAAGTCTGTGAGTTAATTTTCATCTCTAACTTTTCAAATTAAATTGAAGCAATAATTTATTTTGTTACTTATCCCTTCTTATTTTAATTTTATTAGGCCACTGTAAGTAAAGGCATTATAACTATTCCCTTGTTAGTGTTAGAGCTGAGCTACTGAATCATTTTCTATTCTTACAAAGTTTTCTGCAAAGTGGTAGTCAAACATCAGGGTCATTTTTTAGTTTCATTAGACAGAAAATCATGCCATTACAATAACACATGAATACTTCACAATCCACTATTTAAAATGAATAAAGTTCACCATATAGGCAATGTATCCATACAACTGAGTATACTATGAAGACGAAAGATGGATCCACCAGTTTCATTTTTAACTTTGGACATGTCTTTAAAATTACAGTCAAGTCTGTAGGTCCCTCTAAAGGGCAATAATGCAGTTATTGCAGGCAAGGCTGGAATTTAACAAAAGCTATGTAGGTCATACCCCTTGTATTTTTGGCAATGACCCTAGTTCTCCCTAAGTAATGTAATACATTGGCCTTCATGCACTTTTACTAAAATACAACCAAACATACACCAGATGATACAAACCATTTCATTAGGCTTTGGTGCCCTTTGAGATGCCTGAATATGCCCTCATACCTAGGACCTTGCCTTCATGCTGACTTCCATCCAGCCCTGTCAAATATTTTGATCTAGTGCCCAGAGAACCATTTACATAGTGTCACCACAGTTGGTGCTGGTTGGCAGAACAAACGTGGGCAAGGTGCAGCCCTACAAATCGCTCAATTTGGCATACTGACATATGTCAAAACACTACTTGTACAGCCAGCTTGGCTCTGATTGTGAGGAAAGTTTTAAATTCGCTTTTCCATTAAGTGATGAACAATTACTTAATAAATACAGACACATTCCTTATCAAATAAAATATCATAATTAGTTACACACATCATTTCATTGGCAAATAATCAAATTTAGGTTTTGAGACAACAGGCTTAAGCATCTTAATGTGGGGCCCTTCAAGTTAATTGAGTGCCCATCTGGAATAGAAAGAGTGTGCAAATGCATGCACTTATGCTTGCATAAAAGAAACTGTGAATAGCCCAATGCAAGTACAAAACAAAATTATACCTGAAGTATTATAAGGAATAATGTATACAGATTTCCTTTAACTTATGTTCAAGGATAGGATGCAAATGATTGGCTAGGATGGGGAGGGGAGATTGGTATGTACTACACCATCTAAACAAAGTGCCACCAGAGGAAGGTACATAGCAGACCAAGAGAGATTTTTCCATAAATGCATACCTGACTGTGTGCAAGGCACTTCCAAGCCTTGTGAGTTACATCTTAACATTTTTTTATTTTAAGAGTTCATGTTTAAAACTTGATGCTTCCAATTTAAAGTAGACCTGAAGTCTAGAATTATAATAACATATATTTTAAAGTTTGGAAAATGCATTACATTCATCCAACTCCCATTTTTGTAGTTTACACCATTTCTGAGATGTAAAATGTTACAATTTATTCACTTTATGTGAAAGTCCATTGAGGATTAGTTTGTGATGTCCTTCTTATACCATTCACATTTCCTGCTTTTGTTTTGTTTTTGAAAGATGTTTATATGAAACATGTCTGTTCCCTTGCACAGCAGGTTGTATGGAGAGGGCTTGTATAGTCAAGTTACCCTATGACAGTGAGACAGTGATTACATTTTAGTGCAGGGGTTTTCAAAAAGCAAAAAATCAGAAAGTCCAAATGCTTAGTGATTCCTTGCTAAAAGGGGGATGCATTGTTACACAGAGGTTCAAATTTATACTTCTTGAGTACATTATTTTCACAATGCATTCACAATTTGATCCCTGCTGACCTCACATGACCTTGAACCCCACCAAAACTTCAATAACAAAAAAATTGAAAAATCATGTCTTAGAAGAGATTTGTAGGTCCTTCCTCCCTTGTGATGTCATGTTTACAAAATTCAGGTTTTGACCTCTGTTACCTCAAATGACTAGTGACCTCCACCAAGAACAAAAGGGTTCCTCCTCTGAACATGACAAATCCATATACTAAGTATGAGTAGTTTCTGTTTTTCCCATTTTCATATATCATGTTTCATCATAAAAAATCTATATAAGAAAAGTGTCCATCATTGCTATCTTGAGATATGGTCATTGTGCTTGGTGCTCAGCAAAAGCAATGGAGTAGGGAAAACAAGCCAGTGAGCCACAACTGGAAAAAAAGGCTGTGGCCAGCTCAACTTAAACCAATTGGTTAGAAACTGGGCTGTTAAACCTGATCTAACTAATTTGTGATATTGTCTTTAAAAGGTTTTTGTTTTTGACTTCTGGTGACCTCAAATGACCTTGAACCTCCACCAAAAACAATAGGGTTCTTCCTCTTTACATGACAAATCTATATACAAAATATGAAGTGTCCTTCATTCCTATCTTAAGATATCGTGATTACAAGGAGTGTCACAAACACACATACACATACAGGTTTTTTTTCCTATCAAGGAGAGGACCTCATTGTTCTTTCCTTTGTGTTTGCTTCCTTAACCCTAACCTTAACAATAAACTGTCTATTGTTTGACACCTGAGGACCTCTGAAATCTATTGTTCTGACACCTGAGGACCTCATCTTGAATAAAAAATGTCATCACCTTGTCTGAAATGTTGGGTCCATACATACACACACACAAACACATGACATCACTACCGCATAGATTCCTTGCCTGCCCTTGGCAAGGAATCAAAGACAAGACAGACTGGCAGTAATTTGAGTAGTACTAGAATGACATCACAATCTAACATTTTAAATTCAGTGAATAAGCTTCAATATTTTATATCTCAGCTCAGGAGTGCCCTGTGAAGATGCGAGAGGGACCATTTTGATGCTTTTGTAAAAATCTTTTGTAGGAGAAACTGGTACTTAAAGTTAAAAGCTTTGCTTTATTCATCTTTGAAGTGGGCGATTGAAGGCTACAGATATGACATGGTCAGGTAGAAAATGGCCATGACCACTTGTCATGACTAGCTTGCACCGAGTCAGTGTTCTTGTACCTACTAATAGTCATACCAATAACCAGATACGACAGCACAATATGTCAGTCATACTAAGCTTTACATGCTGTAGGCCCTGGTGTGTTTATAAGGACCTAATATGTGGTTGACAAACTGATAAAAGAATATGATCCCTGAAGTGCATGCACAGAGGGTGTAAGCAATATAAGACCAGGGCTAGGGGTAATTCTACGCGAAAAACTGGACTGTTTTTAGATGTCAATGGCACAAAGTGATGCATCTGAGAGCACTTTTGAAGCAAGTTTTCTACATATGCCAAGAAAAAACATTAAATTTATGACCAATCAACATGTAAGGCATGTAAATATTGCAGCAACAAAACATTTGGGACATACAAAATAAGGGGGGAGGCAGGGGGAGAGGCATGGTGGAAAGCCATTGACCCAAAGTGTCCTACATAATAACACAATTTACAATCACATTTAATACCAACTCCATTGTCACAGAGTTGTTGACAAGTCATTTTTCTTCAAGTCAAGCCAAGTCAAGTCACAAGTCATTCATCGCCAAGTCAGGTCAAGTCGCTTATTTATTCGGTCAAGTCGAGTTGAGTCACAAGTCACCTCATTTTCTAGCAAGTCAAGTCACAAGTCAAATTTCTTCAAGTCAAGTCGCAAGTCATTTCTTCCCAAGTTGATCACAAGTCATGTTATGTGAAATCGCTTGAATTTATAATGATGCAGGATTACTTCCACTAGCACCACACTTGATGAATGACAGTCTTGACATTGAAGTACAGCAGACCAATCCCTGAGGCTTTTTGAGCCACAAAATTATAGGATAGGCTAATAGAACACACATTTATTCAGAAAACCGAATACGGCCAAATTCGGTAAACACGACATTGGCCTATGATGCACGTGCCTTGCATGCTGTCAATATCTGAGTCATAGGACTTGTGAAGGGTTACTCGTGATTCTTAATGCTAGCAGGGCCAGATTTGAGCATGAGACAGCAGGACATATGCCCAGGGACCCTCACACTAAGGGGTCCTCCACAAACTTGGTTATCATATTTTTAGGGTCATTAGGAGATGCTGTCCAGCTTAAATTTAAATATCCTCAGACTAGAGCCCCCAAAGTTTGTGCGTTGTTGGGAGGGCATGAAGAATGATTTCAAGGAGTGGGAATTGTTCTCAGATTGCTCATAAATGAGTAAACTTTTAATTTTATCAATGGGGAATTCGGGGTTGAAAGCTTCATTGCTAAAACTTTCGGGCACTATACTGGCAGAAAATTAACAGAATGAAACCGAAAGGAACAGTTACTGTAGAGCTCAGAATATTAATATTTTTGCACGAATGAATGAATTTGGCCAAATTTCCATTTCCACTCCAGCCAGGCATGCCTATCACTAATTTGGTAGTTGGAATTCCATGCGCCCTGTCCGGGTAAGACACCCTTTCAAGTAGGCGTAAACACCCCCCTCCCCTCCATCCGAGATAAGAATGAACTTGGTGAATGTCAAGAATATTGTGTTCACAAAACACATGCAATTCCAACAGGAGGTTCAGTCGGTCGCAAATGACTGTCGCTACTGCATGGACATTGTTGAAAATGGCGAAACCCTTGGAATACCGTGTTCTCAGTTTTCGACCCTGTTGTTTGTACAATGAAGGAAAAAATTCAAATTTGTATTTTTTATGAATTATCTCAATAGTAAAATTGTAGTATAAACTTCTATGACAAAGCTCAAATGTCTCTTATAAACAAACAATATGACAAGCTCCTCACGCAGTTAGATGCACGGGTTAAAAGTGCTAGGTGCACAATGTAGAGGTCATAAACCGGCCCTTATTGACCGACCGAGAAGAAAAATCAGTAATAGGCCTACATATCTGTGATGTTGTTCCATACTCAAGCAAATATTACCTGGTAAGTGCCAAATCTGGTGATCTAGGAGGTGTTTCCATCCACAAATTTTCTTAAGGCCTTCGCGCTGATCATTGGGGCGCTCCGCTTACGTACTGTTCTCAATTGCTTACCGAAGTCACAAAGGTGTCCTTCATAGGTTCATGCCCAGGGCTGCTGCAGTCGTAAATCCGCCCCTGCATGCTTGTGCTACAGTTGGAACCGTGGAACCACTTTGCAGGGAGTGCCACTCTATTTTCCACGGAATTGAATATAGTATAATAGGTGTACACGCACAGTTTATGTATGCTATCGATATACTACAATCATTTTTGTAAACTTTAGAGGATGCTGATCTTCAATTTCGGGCACAAATAGCCGAAAGATTTTGCATGAGAATATGAATAATAAATAAAGCTTAAAAATTATGATGATTTCCAATGTCGACGACTCGCGTCAAATATCATTAAAGTCAAGTCAAGTCACAAGTCATTTCTCTGCAAGTCAAGTCAAGAGTCACTCATTTTTCAAATTCCTCAAGTCAATTCAAGTCCAAGTCAAGTTCCCTTCAAGTCACAAGTCAAAAAAATGGGACTCGACTCGACTCAAGTCAACAACTCTGCATTGTCACAAGCTTATGGCAATCAAGTGGATGTTATTTTAGAGGATATTAACAGTGGATATGGAGTGGATGTTACCAGTGTGGATATCAATGGAGTGAATATGAACTGAGTGGATATTAATGGAGTGGATACGAATTAAGTGAATACTTATGGAGCAGATATTTAAGGCACTGCTTGGTGTCATTTTGCAGAGGCCTTATAAGAAAGAGACAAATTTTTCATTACATGTCATCCAAACCCCAAACCAAAAGTACATTTCTATTAACTCAAGTAACCCTTCTTCAAGATTGGTTACATTGTCGAGAAATATCTCCAGGATTCCTCAAGGTCACAGAATGTGATGCCAAGTGGGGAAATTGCCTCAGATTCCAAATTGTTGTTCTTCATAATTGAATATCTTGTTTTCTTTCAAATTTGACACTGTTGGGATGTTTGTTTTAATGTGATGAAGTAATGAGGGTAATTAGCAAATGGGAAGATGGGGATTCAATCCCTGGCCAAGTAAGGTGGCTGGTTTCTCATTCAATAGCAACCTATAGTTTTCCCTCTGAGATGATCTTCTAAATGGAAAAAATATTCCACATTTGCGATACAAAGACGGTTGGAAACACCCAACATTAACTTATAATCCATAAGCCTTTATCAGCTTCTCCTGCATATATAGTCCCTTTCAATGTAAAAGAGAAAAGATTACTCTTAGAGCTTGAAATTTAAGTTACAGTTTGTTTACTTTTTCTTCGATAAAATTTCATTCCACAAAAACATTTTTTAATTTGACGTCATTTGCTTAAAAAAACAGTTAAAAGTCCTTTTTCCCATTTCACTCTCCATCACAATACAGGGTTGGTGCACCTGTCCTATCATCCCAACCCCATCAGTCAGCACCCAAGGTTGGTAGACCAATGACCAGTCCAGCAAGACCTCAAGGTAAGAATTAATATTTCATCCACAATATTTAACTGCATTCCTATAATGATCACAATGAGACAACAATTCCACAGAAAGTGTTCTAATAGTGACTATCAACATGTAATTTTTGTGGTCTATTAAGTGACCCTCCAAATTTGAAGAAGCTTCAATGCATTATTCCAATGCCCATTAATTGAAAAATGCCCCACCGCTTCCAGAACCTTTGTCCCCTGAACTTCCATGGGTCTTTGCTCCTGAACCCTACCAAGTGCCCTAAGCCAGGTTCCTGGACCCTAGGATGCTCAGGGCAAGTGCTTTGCATTCCCACAGTGCCTTCAGCACCATTCCAGTACTGCAACCTGAATTCCACCCCTTGACAAAATCCTAACTATGTCTAATAAAAATAGTAATTTTGGCAACAAAGTTGGTCAAATTGCAACCAGTTCTGTGACAATGCTTTAAAAATCCAGACATCAAGGAACTTTTAAAAATCCCCCAAAACTTGGGTACGCCTTCAAAAAGAGGACATGTCAGGGTGAATCCAGGCATCTGGTAACCCTAACCTTCATGTGGATTAGCAGGGGTATATGGATGGGGAGTCTTTCCCTTCCCACTATACACAATATGAAAATATTAAAATTTGGTTAAAAATCATAAATGCCTAATGGTAGTGAGCCTGCACGCAAATTTTATCATGAAAAATATTTCTAAAGCAAAATTTTGGAGCATTTTATGTGCAATCATGCATCATACACACTCTTTAAATGATGAATGCTATTAGGACAAGATACTCAGAATTACTCTGGAGAACTCTTTTTCAAATACTTAGGGGTACACCTTTAACCTCATCATATACTCTTAAGAGCTGATCATGAAGCAAAGAAAGATCATTCATTCCTCAACCCCTTTAACTACCCTACTCACCTCTGATACAGATCTCATTTCAATTTTGATAAGAAAAATGCAACTTTTTGAAGTGCTTGATGTCCTCCAAGTGTTATGGTTGTCAGCTGGTAGCTTCATGACCATTTCTGCATATTACAAGCCTCCATAGAACGTACAGAAACCACAAGGGAGTAACAGATTATTTTCCTTGGACTGGACTGTCATGGGCCCTATGAGGAGCTGTGGACTCCACACCTTCTGGAGAGTGCCCTGATCCCTACAAACTCAACCCTCTGTATGTCCCATCTAAGCATGTAAATTATGACACCAACCTTACAACTATGCCACAATTAGAGTGCAAATTTGTGCAATATTGGGTTTCAAAATAAAGAATTTTTAGATGCAACTTCTAAGGCCTGGGAAGCAAGTATTCCAACTATTCTGGAAGCATTTGTGTCAAAACTTTCTGCTACATGCCAACTGGTGGTGGCAATCCAGGTAGACAAACTCTCTATTAACCACCTACTAGTAACCATCAGTCAGCAATGACTTGAGGCAAGCAGGAGTGATCATATCACCTCACATTACCAAGCAATGTTTTTTCCTTTTTTAATCTATCGTTTTGATCTTGACATCGATACAGGTAAGGATTTCCCTGCAGAATGTAACGCTTACTGCAAAGTTCCCTTGCCTCTAATGCATTTACATTATGAAAGCATGAGGCACTGGATGAAAGGAATTAGTTGAAAAGATTTAAAATAAAACAAAGATCTTCACTGATGAGAGGTTATGATGTATCATTTGTCCTTGCTCCCAGTTCAATTTGGACTGAAAATAGAATTACTTTTCCTGCTAATATTTCTACAACCACAAACATGGAATCTACTTTCGCCAAAATGCAACGAAAAAGTACCACTCTTATACCCATTTAAAAACTGAATTGAAGCTTGAACTTTCCTTTTAAGATGAATTCTCTGCATATGAACAAAACTTGAAGATATATGCTTTCAAATAGTACCCGATACATCATGTATGATAACATTTGAAACACATTCTTGCAAATGTATCAATAAACTCAGAATGGGGAAAAACTGGTACTTATGGTAACATTAATGCAAGGTCTGTAGTTCCACAGCCTCCTGTCAACTTTTCCTCTTATTGAAAAAGGAAGTTAACTATATCCTGGAGCACTATGACACAACTCAAAGTTAATATTTCATACCTAGTTATCTGTTGTTACTTTACTTTCAGGGTCTGTCTCAACCAATCCATCACTGGGATCTCCATCATCAGGGATTGCTTCCAGCAATAGCCCTAGTCAAACTCCATCTCTTGGGGCATCTCCTTCTCTGGGAAGGCCAAAACTAAACCCTGTTGGCTCAAAACCAGGTAGTTTAGCCAAACAAGCAAGCAGACAGGGACTAAAGCAATCACAAAAAGCCTTGCCTGGAAGCAGAGATGCATCTCAGGGCTCACCTGGTAGTGGTGAACAACTGGAGTTTGTTATCAACTCTGTTGAATTTGAAAAGACATCTACAGTGCCTTGGGTTGTGAATAATGCTGGACTCCAAAAGTCTCTCAATCCACAGAGGAGTCCTGATTCTGGCAGAGGAAGTGTCACATCACCATTTTTATCTCCTTCAAAATCTGGTATGGCTGGGTTCATTCAAGCACCTCCTCTGGCTTCTAAAATAGGGGTGGGAGAAACACTTGATGTAATGAAACAGCTGCCATCTCTTGGACCTCAGTCCCTGACATCATCTGGAAGAACTAGCAAAGGCAGAAGGAAGAGGAAAAATAGGGGACAAGATTCAATTTCATCTCTTATTGATAATCTTAGCAGTAGTACACCAACTGAAGCTGAAACCCCACCAACAACCGATCAAATTGTGAAACAGCACTCTGGTCGGAGGATTACCATACCTCTGCCAGTAGAAGAGACACCACCTCCACCACCATCTGAAACCCCCAACCCTTGGTCACTCTCAATGGCTCCTCCTATCAGTCCAGTAAAATCCTGTGTGTCCTTAAACAGTCCAATAAGTATCTCAAGAGAAACATCCAACACTACTCTTGGAAGCAAGAAGCAACCAAAGCCACCAGCTTCACCAGATCGTGGTGTCAATACTCCTCATTCATCAGCAAGTTGGACCCAGCCAAAGATAAAAACATCAGGATCTGATACAACTTTATCTCCTATGTCTCCCCTGGGTCAAAACATAACTGGCAGCCCACCATCTCCATTCAAGCCAGCTGTTCTTGCTCTCATTGGCCAAAGCCAGGCAGAGTCATTGACTGGCCAAAGCCAGGCAGAGTCATTGACTGGAAAACAAAAACTAGCACCAATTAAAAGTGCAGATACGCGAAGCACATCTCTAACATCAATCATTCCTTCACATTCTCTTGAGCAGGAAAGCAACCCGATGCAGGAAAAAAGCTTGCATGCAGTCACAATTATTGGAAGAGACTACCAGCCTGCTGCACAGAATGCTTTTGATCTACACATGTCACAACAAGCAACAAGTCTCCATCGACTTGGGAGTAAGAGAGTTCTTGCACCAATAACAAAGGCATCATTCCAAAGTGCACCACTGAAACCTATCAATCCCTCAACATCAAATACCACACATGAAGCACAAGAGATGATCAGAGTAAAACAAATCAATCAAACAGCAAGTGCATCGATGTCCAATTTACTTCAGTCTGATAGTAATCCTGCTTTATCACTGAGTCCCAACGTGCCTCCACGCTTTGACACCCCAAAGTTATCCCCATTTAGTGGAAAGGCAGTACTGGCACCAATTAACAAGGCTCCTTTCCTACAGTCTCCCGTAGCTGCTACAGGGTCTTCAACGCTTGCCTCTGAGGAGACACAGCCAAAACACAGCACAGAAATAGTCTGTGAAACTACTGGCCAAGAGAAAAAGATAGCTTCATCACCACTGGACAGTTTCCAAGAGTCTATGACCACTCAAGAAAGAGGTCCTTCTCAACCATCCCAGCAGGTTTCAGGGGCAACTCCTTCACATTCCTTTTCAATAGGAAGAAGACAAACAAGTGACTTTTGGAACAGCTCTTCTGAGGACGTAAGTGAACAGGAAGATTTAATACAGAACACAAGGCAAGAATCTGCTACAGATCTCACTCACTATTCAGCTTCCCTCGAAAAAGGCATGTCATCTAACCAAAGTGGCACATCACCTAGTGGAAGGTTAAGTCTAGCCTCCAAGAAGTTGATAATTGTAAAACGCCATCACCCAAATGGAAATGGATCTGAAACAAAAGCTGAATTTGCAACCATTGACACAGAAAAAATGAAGGGTAATAATCTTGCAGTTGATGATCTTGTACCTCCTTCATGCTATGGTCGCAAATCACTCTGTGACCTGCAGAGACACAGCAAGGAGGTTCCTAAAACACCTGTAAAACCTTCCTCAGACAGTTCTGATGATGAAAGTAGAAAAAGCTTTGTCTTTGAATCACCAAGCACCCATCATTCCTACCATACCAGCGATGAAGATCCTAACACCTCTGATCTTGATATTGAGGAAGATGTTTATCATCACCCACTTCTAGCTAAAGAGGACCCTGAGGCCAGACTAGAGAAATACAAAAGAAAATTTAATATTGGCACTAAAAAGGAAACATTTGCATGTCAAGCTGGGGAAAAAGTGCCACAAGATGAGAAACAGTCCCCTCCTGCTCATGCAGAAATAAGCAAGAGAGACCTGTATGCTGCTATGATTGCTACCATTGCACGAGAGATGGATGAAGCTGATGCTGCAGCTGCTGCTGAACAAAAGCCAACTTTTCAGGCACCCAGCAGTGAGCCTAAAGACAATATGTCCCATAAATTGACTGATGTTTCTGTAAGAGACAATATCAACCAAAACGACCAACATTTTACAAAGTTACCTTCCTCTTGCTTAGCTGGAGGCAACAAAGTTGATGAAAAGGACGTTGAACAAAAAACACAGAAAGAAAGTGTTTCATGCACTCAAGAAGTATGTAACCACAAACTCCCTTCACTTGATGCAAACTTGGAAACAATCTCACAAACCATCCCCATGGAAATTCCTAAATCCAAGGGAAAGGAACAACAACAAAGCATCCTAACCAAATCTAAGGATGTGCAGTACTCTACTTCAGAAAAGAAGCATGATGTAAATACTCTCAGTCAAAATTCAGAGAGTAACCCGAAAGGGGCATATGATGCAGATATTCCTATATCAAAGGACATTCATACAAAAAACTCACAGGGAGCATCTGAAACAAAATTTAATAGCAGCAGAAATGACAACTACCAAAGTATCCAGGTCAAATCTGATGGCATCCCAGATGAAACCAATGAATCTATTCCTGAAGAAAATAATAAAGAGATTCCTGAATCATATGACATTAACAAAGGAAGCTTGCAAGCAGCATATCAACCAATTATTAGTGACAACAAAAATGATGATGACCAACATAGTATCCAGACCAAACCTGATAGCATCCCAGAAGAAATCAAGGAGTTGATTTCTGAAGAGGTGAAAGATGTCAAGATTCCTCAACCCAATGAAATCAACATGGGAAGCTCACAAGAAGAATCCAGATCAATCTTTAGCAGAAATGATGACGACCACTTCAGTATCCAGACCAAATCTGACAGCATCCCAGAAGAAATTGAGGAGTCTATTCCTGAGAAGGTTAATAATGATATTCCTGAACACAATGACATCAACAACGGAAGCCCACAAGCAGCATCAAAACCAATTATTGGCAGCAACAAAAATGATAATGACTGTTTGAGTAGTCAAACCAAATCTGACAGCATCCCAGAAGAAACAGATGAATCAATTCCTGAAGAGGTAAGAGATGAAGTCATTCCTAAACCCCATGACACCAACATGGGAACTACAAAGGCACCATCAAAAACCATTATCACTGACAGCAGAAATGATGATGATCTTCAGAGCATCCAAACCAAATCTGACAGCATTCCAGACGAAATTGAGGAATCATTTCCCAAAGAGGTCAATGACGAAAGGAGTACTGATGAAGAGATACTAAAACAAAGGGTTCATCAACACATAGCCTCCGCTGTCACCTCAGAAAAAGCCGTACACAGAAATAATGATGACCACCGCAGTATTCAAACAAAATCTGAAAGAATTCCAGAACGTGAGAAATCCACTCCAAATGAGGCACACAAAAGGGATATTCCTGAACCAAATGACGCCAATAAAGGCTCACATGCTACCTCAGAAAACATCTTTCATAGCAGCAAACAAGATGATGACCACCAAAGTATCCAAACCAAATCTGAAAGTATACCAGAGGAAATTCATGAATACGTTGCTGAAGAGATTGGCCAAGAAGAGTCTTCAGAATCTGGGAAAAGCATAAGAAGTTCCCCTGTTGCATCTCAAAGCAGCAGACGTCAGCAAGATTATTCAAGATCACAGGATGCACCTGCAGAAACAGATGAGGATATGAGTGATAAAGATGTATCAGGATCAGCTGGCAGTCCTACTTCCCTGGGAAAATCTGGTGTAATGAGAAAAGTTCACCTTTCCAGAAAACAAAAGCATCAAAAGAGGAACAGAATCCAAGAAACCTCAGAAAGCACCTTATATGCCAGTGAAAGATCCATTGAGGATGAAATTCCCGAAGGAAATGCATCCAAATTTGAGGATGAACAGTCAGAAATAGGAAGTCATTCTGATCGATCATCTGTTGAATCTAGTGTACACCCTGAAACACATGATGTAGACATACAGGAAAGTAAAGATGACAATTACAGTAGTACAACAGAAGAAATAGTTGAATCTATTGTACAAGAAATCAGTGGTGAGGAGTCAACTTCTGAATCAAGTTCCCAAAAGTTGGACTCACAGAGTGACAACAGGGGCTCAAAGAAACACCATCCAGACACCAGAAACAGTAAATTGCACCCTTACTTACACGATCCCTATCAAAATTTAGTGAAGACTACACCAAGATATGAACAACAAACTGAAGGTGACAGAGTAGATGGAAGTGAAGATCATCGATTTGGTGGCAAAGGTCACCCCAGTCCCTCTCATGCTACCACCCCATCCAATAAAGTGGTTCAAAATGAAACAAGCAGCACTTGCAATGAAGATGAGTCTTGCTATGCTTTGGTCACTGACAGCCAATTATCTAGAGTCAACTCCAGCCAACTAACAAGCTTATTCTCAAGTGACCCCAACAAGCCTTCAGACGAAAGTGAGATGATTGAGGTACAAAGGAATTTTAAAGAAAACCTATGCTGGAGTTCAACTTCTGCTAGTATGTCTATTGGTGTCAATGGAAGTGATGGTGTTGCTGCACTTACATCTCCTAATGGTCTCAGTCAAACAGAAGCAACATCAAAATCACCACAGCAACAATCTTGCTCATCTGTGGGACCAGCAAGCAGACGCTCCTTGTGTGACAATGGTACAGAAGTAGACAAGGTGTCAGGTGATGAAGAAAGAAGAGTTACTGATACTCCCATAACAAAGAACAGCAAAGACAAAGCTAATAAAGACCAAAAAAGAAACCAATATAAAGATGAAAAAAATATGCCAACTTCTTTCAGCAAAACACCTGTTTCAGACAACTTACAGCTGACAGAAGACAACCTTCCTTCAATCACAAAAGTTGATAATGCTTCCACCTCCAAGAAATCCAAAAAACATCAGGAAAAAGAAAAAGACACAACAAAGCTGAGAATTGGTAAGAAAACATCTAAGAAGGAAGATGCCCTAAACCACTGTAATGAAAAGGATGCTAAGAGTCCCCAACCTTCTGAAGGAACCTTGAATATATACCATAAGAGCAAGAAAGAAAAAAGCCATCACAGAACAAAGAAGGTAAAAGCAACTCAAGACAAGGCTGCACAGGAGAACTTTGAGAATGTTTCTGCCCAACTTGAAAATACTCATCAAAAAAAAGTGCCCACGAGAGATGCTGATAAATATGAAACTGGTATTGTAACAAAAGATGGAGAAAGTAAGAAAAAGAACGCCAAGGAATCCAGCTTTGATCAGGCAGATGCTGTCAAGAAAGTTGGACAGTTGTCTACTGGCATCTTGTCTTCTTTGAAGAATGATTTATCAGAAGAGGAGAAGAATGAAATGAAACACAAAGCCATACAATCTTGGATAATAACCACTACACAAACACTTGGAGAAATTTATCATGGAGATTCTTCCAAAGGGGCAACATTTTTTTCCTCAAAGGAGAATGGGACCACTTCAGGTCATATAGAGAATGGGCAGAATGAAAGATCAAATCATGAGATGGATAAAGATGTGGAATCCAACAGAGTACCTAACATAGGAAGCACTGTTGATACAGCTGCTGCTCTGCGAAGTCAATTGGTGAGCAGAGCCAGCCAGACCACCAAGGTTTCAGATCCACAGCAAACAGATGTTAAGACCATTCAACCATGCTCAGCCTATCAGGTGACCATGCCAACCATCCTTACCCCTCCTTCAAGTTCCATAAAAAAATCTCTTAATATTTCAGTCACAGAGTGTAACGAGATCTGCTGTAGAACTAGACGTAAACTTGCCAGTGCTATTCAAGTTGATGGCCACATAGAAGAAGCCCCTGGTACTTCTATGAGAGGTCTTCCAAATGTGTTAGCAGACAACACACTAGGTCAAAAAGATCATACTCAAAATGCTGAAGCTAAGATATCAAAAATTATGTCAGTACAAGATATCCCTTCTATGATCAAAACTCCTAAAGTACCAATTGACTATGACCAAAGTGCCACTTCATACCCTAAACAGAAGTGCTATTTCAGTTATTCACGCTATCAGCAACCCCTTTTAGGTGTTCAAGCACCTTCTCACTATTCCATGCTGCCAAAGATGGATACCACCATCTCACACTGCACAGCAACCTCTTTCCATTTTGAGGAGACCATTCCTAAGAAACTCCCTTACCATGGAGAATTTGGTCTGAATGGAGATCACCAACATGACATGAGGATATGGCGACAGTTTTGCAATCAGGTGAACACTGATATTGACAATTCTTCAAAGGCACGCTACAAGTCCCCAAACTCACAAGTGCACCACAAAGAGACTACCGTTAAAGAGATATTAGCAATGATGGAAACAGAGGTGGATGATGATGGTATGGATGCACATCTTATGGATGAGTTTAACAGGAAGAGAGAAGAAATATCTGTTCTTAGAGAAAAGTACTTTGATGAGATAGATAAGGAAAGCAGGAGAGTGCAAGACCTTGAAGATAAGATATATGCTCTTGAGAATAAACTCACAGATCAAAGGGTCAAAAGGGATATCGACCTCATGAAGATACAGACGGAGACTGAAGAGAAAGTAAATACTCTCCTGGTCCAATTAAACAAGAAGCAACATGAATACATTATGATGGAAGTTAGCTATAAGGCAGCAGCAGAAAGAAATGCTGAATTTATGCAAGACATGGCCACAAAACTGAACGAAATGGAAATAAACATGAAACTGCAGGAAGAAAGGATATCACAGATGAATGAGGAGCGAGACGAACTCAAGAATACAAATGTGGCACAAAGAGAGGAAATGAATTCACTAAAGGGAGAGAAATCTTTGTTAGAGACTTCAACAGCATCATTGAAAGAAAAACTGGAGCAAGCCAAGACTGAAATAAGTACAAAGGAGAGAGAAGTCAGAGACTGGAAGGAAAAGTCTGATACAATGGCTAAGGCACTTTCAAAATTTGAGAAAGGCACAAAAAAACTGATCAAGATGTTGCAAAACCGAGATGAACAGGAGAGAAAAATGACAAAGAAAAATGAGGAGAATGAAGAGAAAGTTACTGAACTGAAAGCACAGTTAGAGGCAATTGCATTAGAGAGAAGCCAGGAAGAAAAAAACAGGAAGTTTCTTCAAAAAGATTTGGATGATATTAGGGCAGAAAGAAAGCGACTCAGAGAGGAAGCAACCAAAAAAGAACAGATGACAGCAAAGATGATTTCAGAATTTAAGAAAAAGCTGGAAGAGATTGAAAATCAGAGGAAAGATCTAGAAACAAACCTCACTACAAAGACAGAGAGTCTCAAGGAAAAGGCTAAGAATGAAATTGACCTACAAGGTGAGAAAGCTTTCCTGGAAAAGGAGGTGATCTCACTGAAAGAGAAGCTGACAGAAAAGGATTGTTTGACAATAACTGAAAAGCAGAAACTGACAGTCATCAAGAAAACAGAGAAAGAACTCAGGGAGAAAGCTGACAGATACCTGGCATGGATTCGAGAATCTAGAAGAACAATACGAAACCTATGTGACTCTAAAGAACTGCTCCTTAGAAAGATAGCCAGGCTTGAGTTTGAGCTTTCCTGCGATAACACTAAGAGAGAAGCACAACATGACATTTTGCAAAGAGAATTAGAAAATGCAAAATCTAAGGTATGAATTTGACACTATGGTAGTCACTTTGCTTAAAAGCTAATAAAATACATTATCATCTAGATGTGTAACTGTATATTTCAAAAATGCATTTTTTTTATTTTCCTAGAATGGAAATGTCTTAATTTTCAAATTTATGTTTCTCAAAATCATGAATGTATGTTTGACCCACCAGGATGATAATGGCACATACAATGTTATACTCCATTGTATGATCATGTGTTGGGCATGTGCAGCCCCAGGTAGTGTGAGTTTATAACAAATCATTAAATGCATTCTGTGATTAGAGTCCACCTTAGTTCACTAACCTCTTTCACTGATCCTCCTTCACAGATACCAAAACTGGAAAAACAGCTGCAGGCAAAGACCACTGAGCTGTCCAGTGTCCAGATTGAGCTTAGAGAGTCTCAGTTTCAAATAAAACAAAAGGAGCTCTCTGAACAAACAAAGGAAACTTGTATCTCTCTTTTGGAGGAAGACATAGCCAAACTGAAGGAAGAAAAGAAGGCAGAAACTCAAGATAAATTGGCGGGTATGTCATAGCTCTACAATGAAAGGAAAGCTAGACATTCTTAATACCAAGGGTTCCTGAACTGTAGTATGAATGTTGCCGGTGATACATAGCATGGCATATGTTGTGGTATGCACTATGCAGTGTGTTTGCTATAGTCATACCCTCACACTGAAATAGTACACTACAAGAATACTCCAGTCATATTATACAGTACCCTTGGAAGCCAAAAAGTGTGACATGATAAACCATCAAGAAAAGTTTGGGAACCCTTGCTATACATACTTTAAATATTAATGCAATTGTATTTTGAGGCTTAAATACAAAACTTTGGAAAATGCAATTTTTATCTCACTCTGGTCATTTTCGACATCCTTATAAGAGAATTTAAGCTGCATAGGGTTATGAGAACAAAAATGAATTTAAATTTTGAAGCCTTAACACAAATTTGACTGAAACTTATAGAAAAGTAAAAGACTGCACACAGGCTAGAAATTGTGAAATTATGTTTATGCATGACTCTCACATAAAATAAACTCATTCATCCTGAAGTTTCAGTATTTACACAGAAGTTAAGGACAAGTGCACGAAGAAAGATTGCATCGTATTTTGAGTATGTGAGTAACATAAAAACTCCGCAATACTAACCTTGTCCAGAATTAGCTTGAAAGTGATATTGTAAAGGTCTATGCATAACCCAACAGTCTCAGCTAGTATACCTCTTGGCCCTCTACACTGTGATGGAACTTTTACATTATGTATCTTCAATACTTGAAGTTTGAACCCAAAATTTGTGGCTAATACAGAGAAGAAACTGTGTCAAGAATGTTACCTCCCGAATCCCGATGGATATGTTTGTGTTTCCATGATAATAAGGCTAAACAACCTTCTCATGCTAATCTGACTTATACTGTGCTTAAAATTTTTACCCATACTGCATCTAGCAATAGTCATATATGTATTCTTTAGGCAACAACATACATATGTGCAGAGTATTAACATACAGTAGGAGGCATCCTTTCCAGCTCATGCAAGACATTGCTCAGGCACACTGTCAGTCTCCATGTTTACTGATAACCAGTGAACTATAGTATGTGGTAAATATTTATATCATGAGCAGTCTGTCAGTCACCATGTTTACTGATAACCAGTGAACTATAGTATGTGGTAAATATTTATATCATGAGCAGCCTGTCAG
>WURT03116901.1:0-11886 GCA_009936505.3 Holothuria glaberrima
ACTATAGCCATACCATAGTTATTCTGTAACATGGGAGTGCGGCACCTAATTGTATGAAGACTTCCCTCCTCACAGCACCGCTCCCTCCTCTTTTCAGTATTTCCCTGCACGTTTAAGCGATGACTCTTTGCAATATGAAGAGTATTTTAACAATTTTCATTAATTCAAAGCAAGTCCTTGCTTTCGACCTCTTGTCTTACAGCTTTCATGTGCAAATGCAACTTTGCTGATATTGCAACTTACCGGTCTGAGAATCTTCTTGCAGCCCTATCGTCGGGGAAGTCATGGCAGTTTCCTGCAATATCAATTGATAAAAGGTACATTACGCGATTATTAGCGTACTTTTTTTAAAATAAATTGAGTGATAATATTGTAGTAATATGCAGTTCCCATAAGTGATAACGGAACTTATTTCAACGTGATACATGAAACTCGAAAAGTAATGTATTTCAGTGAGTTTAACTAAAACAAGTGGAAGAAAAAACATGCACAGTGATTGCCATGATATTTCCCTAAATCTGCCTGTGATGACCTGTAAGCTTACGTGAACGTTATAGAAGATAGCAAGGTGTTTTGTAGCCTACTTTCTAGTCATACTCACTTCCCCCCGAAGAAATGTCCTTCCCGTCCTCTTTCCCTTTTGTCGTCGTCTGCCTGAATAAAAATGGTTAATGTATGTGTTATCGTTTCCTCATCACAATCAAAGGCATTTTTCTCCGAAAAGGGAAGAATGTGAGTTTTTAAAATTTAATATAAACGTTATTAGGCCTATTTATTTTATATGTAATTATATAACATATCATCACAGACTCCTCATTTACTACGAAACCTTTGTCACGAGAGGATAGAAGAAACCATACAGAAGTGCCCCCTGGCATATAATCCAGGCCTTGGAGGGCAGCTGTCTTACGACGCTATGCGACCACGGATGTGGGAGAAGCCTATACATGAAGTACATGTTTGTAAATGTAACGCTATCCAAGTTTTGACGTTACCAGGTGTCTGCCGTCTCGCAGTTGTACAATATGTTAATTAAAATGAATAAGCAGACACCCAGGCTTAGCTTTAAACGCCAGGTAACATCTTACGAATATCCTCTCAGGCTTTCAAGTACATTTAATTATTTCCCTGAATATGATTTCCGAATTTCTGAATGAACGGAAAATCGTTTACTAAAACTGACCTGACAGAGGTTATTTCTGTTCTGGAATAGGGATAAATGGTGGGATATCTTTCCAGTTTCAAGGATATATTTAAACCAAATTTCAAGAACAAAAATATGCACGTAAACAATTATTAAGGTGGCACTCAATGGGAGTGAAAATATTAATTGGTAATTGCGGTGTTTTTCTTTTTGTTGAGTGGTGGATTGTAATCATTAGAAAATTATTTTGTAAAATCTGTAATGTTTCATCAGTAAGCAAACAAATGCATGGCTCGTAGAGCATTGTAAATATATTATGCAAGTACATATTTTCACAAAACACTGTTTAATGAAGAGTTCGTATAGGGTACTAATGTCCCAAGAATGTGATAGGTAAGGTGCATTAAAACATTTCTTCTCTTGATTTTCATAATTTTTCATAATAGTTAAAAGAAATGAACACATCTCCACTTTCTTTTAGTTATTTCACTTTGAATCTGGACTGGGACCTCACTTAATGTCAGCGACTTGTAGGTTAGTAACTAAGAGCTTTACAACGCATCACTTAAGTTTTAAGCACTTAAATACTAAAATGATCGAAACAAATTTTTACCTCTTAGAACATACACTGCAAGTACTACAGCGGTAAGTAGGCAAAGTGGTATTGTGATCATGAGTATCCACAGTACATGTCCCTTGGGGGTTGACGGATATGTTGGTTGAACTAAAGCACATGCAATTCAAACAAACGAAACAAACAAGAGCTTAATAAGCGAGTAAAGTATTTCGCACGGTTAAAGTCATTTCAAATATAACTTACTTGTTACTTATAGATTCCTTCAAATAATCACTTTCACTCTGATCGGATTAAGGAATATGCATTTCTTTGTCGCTTTGGTAGGCAATACCTAAATCAATATATGACTCTAAGTAAACTAGTAAGATTCTTGCAACTAATGCCAGATTTAATTCTTTTGCTACTTTGACGCTACTCTTTTGCACAACCAGTACAACTGCACATTGTTTAAAACTTAACCTCGGTACCAACAAAATGGATTGAAAAACAGTGGACCAAAGTATATTTTTACAAAGTGCAGAAGACCTATTCTTATGCAGCTATAAATGAAAACGTTCGTACTCCAAAGTCGCTCAGGATTAAATGTAGAACCTATAAGGCAAACCATGAGGCTATTACTGTGCTCAGTAAAAGGAGAGGCCAGTTTTTTTGACTGTGGTCTTGACCTCGGCCTTGGGGTGATATCTCGCCCTTGGTCTTGGATTTTTTTTGGCCGTGACCTCAACGAGGCCAGCTGGTTAATGATTCGTAGTAGTTGCCCAGAAAGTCCTTTTTCTGTGTTTCTGTTTAATTCTTTTGAGGTACCGAATATGTATACAGCAGGGGTTGTAAAAGAGAGAATGACAGGGTTCAAATAAGGAAGCGGACGGGCGGCCACAGCCCACCCGATAGGAAGGGGTTGTACCCACTTAATTATTTTCAGTCTGAAGGGCCTATATGTTTTGTTACGTCCAACATTATTTTAAAAGTAACAAAACTTGGGAGATGAATATTCAGCCACCAATCACGTTAAATGGTTTAGCTGTAAGGGGAAGCAAGGTGCTTCCCTCCACAAAGCCTCTAAAGTCTCTTTTGGAAGCTTTTGCCACCCAACTTTCTACAACGTATAGTCGTCCAGCAGATTGGTCCCTGCATAAACAATTCAGAAACATAACCATTTCCTTAATGGGATCCAAATAAGAGAGAGTTTCGGTGGGCTTTACGCGCAACCAGTATAACCGGATGGCTCATTTCCACCCCTTTTTGTAAGTAGTGGTTTCCACCATGTAGGTGGACCCTTGGTCGCGCGCTGTTGTAATGACTGTTTTCGTTCATCACCTAACTTTCAATCATAGTCAGCCAAAACATTTCATTTGAAATTAAAATTACAAATGAAGAACGAGGGATGTTCTTGAGAATTTCAAAAATTGTAGAACAACCACAAATTCACTGAAGAAAAAACTCCGTGGGGATACCCTTAGGGCATCCCCTTCTGGCTTGGTACCTTCACCGCTCACTTTGTAATGATTCGTTGTCACACCTTAGTCAAATTCAGTCTATGTTGAAAATCGTTTGTCAATGGTGTTTTCTACCGTTGCCAGTACATGGTTATGTATATGCAAAACAAACCCACAATAACAGCATTCGATTTTTTGTCTTAAATTTTTCAAAAGAGGAGGGGTCCACTTTGCTTTTATCTACGCACCAAGACAACATTGAATGTATTAAAATAAAGTGCACAAACGCCTGCAAGGTAAAATGAGCACCCCTGTTGCAATCGTATGAGTACCAAAATGTCATTTGACGGTAGTAATCTGCTGGTAAGTTCTGATTGTTGCTCCAGCACAAAAAATGGCCAGCTTTGCCAGTAGAAACCATTCGGTGGCATTGGACTGCCACATTGATATTGGACAATAATTAGTCAATTAGCCGCAGCCTCAGTCTTGGGGATATTGCCACGGCCTCGGTACCTGTTACCTCGACTTCAACACTGAACTTTGGCCCTTCGTACCCCGTCTGAAACTTTTATGCATTATACTACTTTTTGCAGAATAATGGTTTTTTTTTTAACTTTTTTTCATTTTTTCAAGGGCAAAATGTGATCATTTATTATGCTTACCGCTGTAAACGAAGAGCTCAAACTTTGCAGATGATTTTAAAACTCCATCGCTGTCCACGGATGTCGTACATAGTATTGTAATTCTAATGATTGAGGGGTCTTCCAGTGTATACTTTGAGGTCAAGGTTACATCATAGACATCTCCGTGGCTATTTGTTGTTAGTTGATGATCAGTGAAGGATATTAATGAAGACTCATGTTCAGAAAATGTTTTCCACTGCAACTGAACCTTGGGACGAATGCCCTTAACGGAGCAAATTAAAGTTCCCTCCTTTTGCGCGTCCAAAACACAATGCTCGTGATGAATACAACCTTTTACCACTGGTCTAACAGGAACTAAAGATCAATTATAAAAAGAAAAAACATGTCAACTTTACTTTACATAAGAGACTGAATGAACAATCGAGCTTAAATAATATTTTTTTCATTTGTTGTCTATCATGTCTTTAACATGTATCAACAATTTCTCCAGTGAATGACAGTCACAACCCTGTTCCCTAAGAAGCAAAACTTACAGTTATTTATTAACTTCAGACTTAAAGTGAGAATGATACAGAAGATGAATTACTGTTTCGCAAAACACTGCTTACTGCGAATTACTTTCCCAGACTATAGTTTGATGCAAATAGCTAAATTGTAGTAAGTAAAATCAGTGGTTCAAGTGAACGAAGTAAACGATATGAATAAAGTGGACAGGGGCATTAATAAAGCAAATGTTCGTAACATGATTATTTGGTGCTAGAGAAATAATTCTACACATTTCAATTGGCAAAGTGCGTGCAGATTTGAAATGCACAAAAAGGAAAATAAACGTTATCCTTTTAGGAAGAAGTCAAACAACATTTTATGTGCGGTCTAAAAATATGATACATTCCCCAGAAATTTGCTGAAAAGTTGAAGACATGTTTTTTAGACTCACCATAGACAATGACATTGAATACAAATGCGCCTCTTGAGCCAACATTGTTATAAATACATCCATATAAACCTTCATCATCTGATTCTATTCCAGGTACCAGCAATGAACCGTCCTCTTGTAGTATGTAATTGTCTGAATTGTGCTCGAAAAAACTTTTTTCAAAATAAGCAGCGTACGAGACAAGCTGGAATACATCATTGTGTCGGTTAGCCTTCTTCCAAACAATTAAAGTAGTGTTTTCTTCGGAACAAACTAACTTTAAAGTTAAATGTTTCTGTATATATTTGACTACAGGGTCTCTGGACAGTAAATTAATTTCACTATTTTCGATAAAAACTACAGATTCATTTTTCATCACTATCCCGTGGACATCATCTGCTTTACAAACGAGGACGTTCAAAAATGAAGAATTATAGAAAGCACCCTTCGTCGTTGCTCTAAAGGTAAAGAGTGACCCATTTCTTGTTACAGTAGAACGTTGTGACGGAATAAATATATCTCCTGCATTAGTCCTCACAACCCAGCTTAGTTTTACGGCTGGTCTAGAATTTGCAATATGACAAGAGACGTCTGCATCATGCTTTTGTTTGGTATAGCAAATGGTCTTATTGTGGCAGACGTCGACGACAGGAAATCCACTGGATGGTTTCACTAGAAGCCAAGACAAATACAAACGAATTTGTGCAAGAAATAGAATGCCTGCAGATATAGGAGCCATTATCTTCTTAATAATATTGAAGTTGTATACCTTAATTGCATTAGTGAGTAACAAAGAAATTTAAGCAGCAACTTTGAACAATAGAACAAGAAGTAAAATAGCAGTAAATACAAGACAGAACTTTTCATCAAGTTTTAAAAAGAATCTGTCAGTATAGTACGAGCATATTCAAAGTCATAATTCAATTTTTTGAAATTTTCTTAGCTAGCATGACAGTTTCATGATAGTTATTTTTGTCTTTCCTTCCATCCATTTATGGCTGTAACTTGCTGGACAATGAACAACATTGAAAGTAGCCAAAGCAACATACGTGGAATAAGAATGTAATCTTTTAACGAACATGGTTTTACTGATTGCTAAAGAAGAAAGTATTACTAATATTATTTTTCATCATTATTTTGTCATATTTGTCACAATTTTCATGACTGGAGGTTTTGTAAACTCACCGACAACGACAACTTTAACGGATTCGTAGATTGTATCATCGCCATCAGATTGAAAGATTAATGCCGTGAAATTACTGTCGTGTAGAACAGTTACGTTTTTTATTATCAGTGATCCGTCATCACGAATATCAAATTCGCCAGTTGAAAACCCATGTCCTATCTTTTCACCATCAACGAGGCCAACCAGAGGTGTTCTGGTGGTGTAGCTTTCTGGAGTATACCATACTACAGCTTGGAATCCATCTGGAAATGAGCATTCAATAGTTCCTGTCTTCCCAATTTCAAGGCCTTGCAGGGAGGTACATTTGTTAAGGATTCCATCTTTGAAGAAAAACATGATTTGTCTTTATTTCAATTTCACATCATATGAATTACATTTACATAAGTACACGTAAACTAGTTCCACTTACCACAAGATGACGGCGTTAACACGGAAAGTAGGAGGAAAATGTCTAATGCACCCATCTTGAAGAGCGTAGAAGTCACAAAACTGAGAAAACAAAAAAGTTATTGTTTTAAATATTATAACGTAGATATGGCTTTCCTTCCATTTGTTTTTTTTAATATCAACATTGTACATGTTAAACGAAATGACTGCTTTAAGGTAGATCACCCTCCTTTTAGTGTGGAGGCCGGGGTCGGAGCCCTAATACGGTCTAGTGTTGTATCTATTGTGACAGTATTGGAAGAGGAGAGTGGCAAAACTTAAGGTAGCAAATGGGGTTTTTACAGAGTCAAGAATTGCAAATGAACTACTAAATTAAACAGAATTTCAAAAGTTTGACAACGTGCACAGCTTACATTACAAGAAAAATAATTAGAAAATGTAATGGATTAATTTAATAAGTGAATCCGGTGGGGATCAAACAGATTTTTACTTTGAATGGATCACATTGTGAGAGCTAAGCCCGACTCTTCTAGTGCCGAACGTGTCAAGCCCTGAACTGGATTTGGGATGCCATCTGGGAAAGTTTAGGAAATTAAACCTTGTTAAATGCAGTTTCTAAAACCTGGTAAACAGCGTAAGTATACAAATACAAATTTGTTTCGAAATGATGCAATGTGACTAAATTCAAAATAGGCAGGGAAGCAATACAAATAAGCATCTGTCAAAATGGCCATAACACGGGGTGCCGGGTTCTTCCTTTGGTGAAAAATAAGTAATTAATTATTGGTCAAAGTGAATTTCTGGCAACTGATAACCAAGATAAGTATGTGTTGAGGAGAGGCGTTAGAGTAGCCACGTTAACACGTCTGAGAATTCAGAAGGAAAAGGTAGTACTGTTGATTAATTTAGTTCTTAATTTCGTTCTTAATCCAGTTCATGACCGAGTTAGTTTTGCACGGGCTTTGAGAGGCGTATCTGCGGAGCAACAAGCTGGATTGATTACAGAACCTAAGAGCATTTAAGGAGATCAGAGAGGATATTTTACTGGAAATACTCTTGTAAACAACTACATTTTATTACAAAGCTTCAAATAGTTTTCGATGAATTAAAATCATTCCTTTACATCAGGAAGCGCAGTATGCTCTTATTTCGTAATAAGATGATTTTCATAGTACATCCTGCCTTATACTAGGTGTAAAATATGTATGCTCCACTGTTTTGCAAGATCGAATTACGATCACAAGGTTCCATATCATGTTTTAATTAGGCCTAATCTTGGAAAAAGCTTTCATCAATACAAAACAGTACGGAGAACACTTGTCAAGCGTGCATGCCAACTTGCGAAGAACACCGAAGAAACCACTTTCAAACCAACTCAGCAATGTAAACCAACACTGAGTTAAAACACAAACAAGATACCTTTCGGGAGATAATCGTCGCCTAAAGGCAACCGTTATTACAGGTCAAGCAAAATGGGTGACCTATAAAACTCACGAAGACCAAAAATACAGTTTCCTCTTGCCCCGTTTCATTACGCTATTGATAAAGTCATGGCAAAGGCCTCAAAAATAGGGCCCATTGCCTTCTTGTTAGGTGTTTGGGATACGAGACTGGAGCAAAAACTAAACACATTGTCTTCACCATGGGATCACAGCAGCGGTCCTGTGAGCATCGTATATTGTTCTAGCATTTTTGAACTTTATAAGAATGAAATGCATTTAGACTCAGTAAAGAATACCTACAGGTATAACGCGAAAGTGGAATTTCCTTCGAATAATTCTTACTCCTTAAGAACATAATCGACCAGTACAACCCAATGATTCTTCCAGAAAAGAAAAATGTTAACCACAGACTTTCGTAGTTGCATGCCCCTTTCGGTTTTATATCACAATTCTGAACATATCATTGTGACCAAGGACAATGTCCATCCGGACAATCCCCATCTCGAACCATTCCAGCGCGGACAATTCTACCAGGACAATTCCACTCGGACAGTTCCCACTCAGGGCAATTGGCAACGCGGACGATTCCCAACTTCACAACTCCCACCCGGAATGGTTATCAAGTTAACCATAGCAATCGCCCCGAACAATGCCCCGGACAGTTCAGGTCATAAAATTGCACAATACTGTATGACATAAAATGTAGGGCGCCTAAGTAATGTTTTGGATGTAAGTCCAGCAAAAAAGTTGCCCCCTTTTTTATATCCGAGTTTGCTGTTTCACACTTTAATATTATGTCTGAAATAAGCCAAAATGATAAAAACTACTGATAGCAATTGAAAATGGTCACTTAACTAATAAACGATGGTTTTAGACACGCTTGAAAATATTGGGTTTCTTAAGAATCTACTATGTCAATCCAGTCCGTGTTCATTTCAAAAATGTAATCAGTTTTTTTCTTTAAGTTTGACAAACCAATGCCCCTACGCAGAAGAGGGGTTTTGGGGGTTTAGTTCGAGTGGTTCAGACACGACCCCCCTAATACCGACGTCATGGTAGAAGCAAAGCAGCAGTGACACGCTTGTATTTTACAATGCGATTTCCTGCAGTGTAGGATATTTCGACTGTCACGTTTCCTGTTACAATGGTTACCCATGCAAGGTAGATTTTAGGTGACTTTTTCAACAAGCTATAGGCTTTTGTAATTTCCGTTTTTTTTGTTATCCCAACCCAAACCATGGAAGACGAAAATTAAGTTAGGGTAGGTCAAGGTCGTCGAGGAGTCGTTCTCACGCGTAATAAAAGTGCGCAGATTTACCTCCACGAGTAAATCTTCAGAAAGGTTTCTCGATAATTGCCTTCTGGCTGGAGTTGATTTATTCAAAAGAAACCAACAATTTGTGCCTGCTATGTATTTTATTGCTTATAATCATACTTTAGTAATATAAATGAACACCACCCCATTTCTACTGAAGCTTATCTGGACATAATTTACACAGTTTTCAGTAGAAGGTGAAATTAAATTCATTTAGACAGTTGAGTTTATTTCTCTTATTTGTCATAGGCTATACAGTACGGTAAACAAGTCAGGGTTTGGCCATTTTATTTGGAAAGACAAGGTGGATACAATACAGTACATAACATACATGTTATTCCCAGTAGGGGATAGCTGTCCCAAAAGTGTATATGTTTTTGATTTCTATGAGTACAAAATTTCTGAAAAAAAACATGGAAAAAAACAACAAACTAACTTGACAATGAAAACATCAAGTACTCGCAGTGTTCAAAATCTCCCAATTTGAGATATAAAATGCATTTACCTTCGTAAGACCTGACACCTTCCCTGACGCCATCCTTACCCTCCCCAATCGCCCTTGTAAGGCCTTATGGTTTCAATTAAAACAGGCCATTAGCCAGACACTACTGAGCTCCCATACTGAACGGAGCTGACGTTGCCATGGGAGCAACATCTTTTAGGGGGTCGAGATACACTAAAACGGGTTTAGACAATTGTAATTTTTTATTGTCCAGGAGAAAAATCTTCTGAGGGACATGGCCCCTTTGGCTACGAGCTTGCCCCGAGAGTTGGACTCTTCGTGGAGAAAACCATTACACTACGATGCCCAAACATGAAAGCTCAGAAAAATGAAATTTTCGAGGTAACATTTAACCTGCGTGGGAAGTGTCTTTAATGGCAGTCTTTGAGACATTTTGGTGAGAATTCCTTCGTAACATTTCCTTTCAGCTGATGGTTGCGCCACATTTGGTTATTGTTTTGAATATCCATTTTCTTTTAATTCCCCTGGAACATATCACGACCAAAATTTGAAGGCCTTGTTTCCTATACGTCTCTCCATACTGATGAAAACCCTAGGCAACCTTTATTTAGGAATGGTAAATAATAAACTTTCGCGCTCTTTCGCGTGCTCCATACTTTGCCAAATGGGCCATCTGGGTGGGCTTTCTACGTAATTCTACTCAGTGCCCTTAATCGTCAGTTCTGGTGGTGCCCCTCCCGATATGAATACCGCATTAAAATACACCCGCCCTTAATTTAAAAGACAAAAGTGACCAATAGGTAATTTCGATTGGTACATTAAGTCTTATAGATTGAGAATAAATCTTATTCACTTGAAAATTCTCAATCCATATTTAGAGTTATCCCTCATCCAACTCTTTTAGATTGATTTTCAATCTAAGGATTTAATAAGCATGAGACCGTAACCTTTGTTTGTGGAAGGGACAAAGAGTTGTGACGTTAAACTTTCTCTTCGGTGTGGTTTTTTAAACTAAGGTAATGTAATGGCAAGTTATTCAAAGAATTGATGTCATGATGGGAGCTGGATTTCAATGTAGAGAGGTTGATTGGATACTAGGCACTTTGCTACAATGTTTCAGGCAGCGGCGCAACTACCCAAAGCAGCGTCCAGGGCAAACACTGAAATGGCGCCCCCTTCAACAATTTCATTTTACGTCCAAGAAGACGTACGACAGTCCACATGAATCATAATACTACAAAACTGATAGAACAATGTGATTGGAATATTCGTGTGTATTGAAAAGAGGTAAAATTGAGAATTAGGCATAAAAATTGTGATTCAGTTCCCCGCAGTAGGTGCCGAAGGCCGTGAAGAGTGTCATACCTTTCTTTCCTTTTATACACAGAGTATTTACTATATAACGCTAGAACTGCCTGTGCTCTGAGCCTGCTTAAAGAATGGTTTGACTCCAACAGGCTCACCTTACATCTTGGTGAAACTAATTTCAATATTTTTCATGCTTCTGCCAAAGCCCATTCTTGTTGTTATGAAATCCAATTTAACGGTACAACCATCTCAAAATCTTCTAGTATTAAGTATTTAGGCTTAATTATAGACGATAGACTGTCCTGGGAAACTGATGTCAATGATCTTTGTAATACTTTAGTAAAAAACGATTGTATATTATATCATATAAGAAAGTTTCTTCCGAAAGGCACCGCCTTACAGATATATTACTCGTTTATTTATTCTAAGTTGAGATGTGCTATCGAGATTTACGGTACAGCCAAACAAACTGTCTTGTCACCATTTTAGATCCTTCAGAATAAGTTACCCAAAGTGCTTACAGGTAAAACTTGGCGTTACTCAACTCATTTATTACATAGTGAGAATAAGCTCCTTATGATAAAAGATATTCATTTCTACTGTAGGTGTATTTTGAAATACAAACACTGTAACAATATTTTAACTGATATTATTTCTGATGCTGTATGCCCACCACTACCTGACTGACAACCAAGTATTCGTCTTAGCAATCTTTTCACTGTTACCTATCATAAAAGTTATCATGGAAAATTCGTTTTAAATAACTATTCCTATCGCATCTGGCAGTCCCTCCCCCATATAAAATCTATGATTGTATGTAACTCATTACTTGGCAGCGTTAAAGCTGAACTTATCAGTAATTATACGTAAGTTATTCCACTTGTCATGTACATTTACTATTCATTACATTTGCCCCGAATCTCCTACGTCTTCTTCTTTTCTAAAAACTTAGCTTTCCTCGTTCTTTCTTTCTTTCTTTCTTTCTTTCTTACTTTCTTCCTTTCTTTCTTTCTTTCTTTCTTTCTTTCTTTCTTTCTTTCTTTCTTTCTTTCTTTCTTTCTTTCTTTC
>WURT03116912.1:0-11885 GCA_009936505.3 Holothuria glaberrima
AGGGAATATTTAGCAACTTTGTTTGTTATGCCCTTCATATGGTGTAGATTTGTGCTAAATCTACATGGAAACATATTTAAACATTCCAACAGTATCAATTTCAAGGACAAACAGGACATTCAATTATAAAGAAAAACAAAGGGAATCTGAGGCAATGTTGCCCACTTTACATAACAATCTGTGACCTTGATGAGAACTGGAGGTATTTTTTGACAAAAATAAGCACTCTTAATATGAGATATCTCAAGTTAGGAAAAGAGTATTGCTACGAGGTTTGGAGGGCACGAACTGGAAAATTTTTCTCTTTCTCATGAGACTGCTGCTGGAAAATCCTCTAAGAGAGTTGTAATTACATCATCCTAAACATGTTTACAACCAACCAATATAGATCTCTTTTTACAATTGGTGACTTAACTTTGATTACCATGAAATCAAACAAAAGCTCTCCTGTGATTTTCTGATGAAGACTTGAGAGTAGATCAGTGAAATGTAATGTACATTAGTATAGCCCATTGCATAGCAGGCAGGTCATACACACATTAGTGTACTCAATGATAAATGGACTGGGGTAATTTGAACTCAGACTAGGTAAGTGTAGCTTTATCTGGAAGGTGCAGTAGACAAATTTATGTGCATGTGTGCCTTTTTTTTTTTTTTTGAATTTTTGAAATGGAAGAGGAGCCAAAAGCAGGGAGTTGGCATTTAGCATACTGTACCCCTGCTGCAAGTACAGTATGACTTGAATTTGGAGAATTTAGACCATCTAGGACAAGATTTAGTGACCCTTTAATATGGGCAGGGTTTGAAACAACTGAGCAGGAGGCCATGGCCATGAGGTTCCTTTAATCCTCTTTGATCCCCCTCAAAAATTACTATTCCCAAAGGCACTCATAACCTCCATACTCATCTACTGTATACAATTTCTATTTCTGTGCTTTAATTTCCAAATGTTGGCTTTTACTTCCTCCCTTACTTAGCCTCCCTGCTGCGACATATTTTTATACCCTTGATAGTTCTTATTATGGTACATAATACTTAATGTGCAGTAATTTCCACCCCCACACTTAAATACAATCAAATCTTCTAGGACACACACTGTTCATCTGTATCAAAATATTCTTCCAAATCATGCTGTACATTATGTTGTTCTGTGCAGTCAAAGATAGGGTTTCTACCATGTTGCAATTACAATTGCTTGAACTGACTGAGCATAGTTGGCACTAAATCTGGCTGTTGCAGTCAAACATTGAATCTGCTATGAATACAAACAAATATAGCTGACTGATTTTATAGCTTTTAAAGGAATAAAACCCACACAAAATTTTTTCTTTGAAGGATTTCAAATTCTTGCAGTCAGCATTTACATGCAGACAATGGTTTGTACATTAAGCTACTAACACTAGGAGCAGGGGCAAAATTATGTAGTATCGTATCACATGTCACAAATTAAATACCCTGGGCCCATAATTACAATATGGAAAACATTCATGTCACACAAAATGAGCTGTGCAAGATGTTTTTAGGACGCTGTAGCTACATGTTGGCAGTTTCAATCATATGAAACCTTTGACCTTGTTATGTGACCTGTCACCTCGTTAACAAATGGCAGTATCCATGTTGCATCAATCACCCAAGTTTGATATTAACTTTTCAACTGGGACCAGCTTTAACATTTTCGTCCTATTTTACAACTGGACTTTACATGACGTTTAACACTGGGATATATGATCAAAGGTTGGTTGGTTGCAATTACCGTACAGTAAACTTCATCTTCTCTTCTGGGACCAAGTTTATATTTTCAGGCTTTTGATAACTTGGCTTCACATGACCTTTGACCTTTGCATGTGACTTTTGACCTCCTTAATATTAAAGTGTACTGTATCAATGTTGCATGTATGACAAAAATTTGGTTGCAACTTGTCATTAGACGAAAGAGATACTGTACTGACAATGCAAAACTGTGTATTAAAGTTTGGCTCTAAGACACACAGAGACACACACCTTCATGAGGATGCAGCCATAATGGACAACCTTAAAATGAAGAATAACTTGTACTGCAGTTGTACTGACAGCTACACATATACATACTGCATACCAGAAATGTTCAGAAATAAACACAGATTGATACTTTCATGCAATGAGTGTTTCCAGATGTCTCAAATCCCTCTTCTCTAAACTTTCTTTTAAGGTGTACAACTCCAAAATGGATGTCTATATCATCATAAATTTTGTAGGTGCACATACTAAAATGTTACAAACTCTCACATTTTAAATTTGTCAAAGTTCAAACCAGTTTTCATAGAACATACTTTTCTTGTTTAAAGTACATATTCCAGAGACACAAAGAGTCCTTTGTGCTCTTTCCAACATACGATGTTGAAATTGGTCAAAAAGTTATGAAGAAAGGCAGAGAACAATAAATTTATGACAAAGTTTAGGTAAGAAAGAACAAAGATCACGATCTCTTAAGAGTTGAGAAAACTTGCAACCTTTGCACAATACATGCTCCTTATAACTGTGGCAAGCGATAAGAATCATGCAGTGTTTCATATTGTCTTTCTGACAGAACTTGTGCGGCAATTTAATTTCAATTTTCAATTACATTTTTTATGAATTACAGCAAAGAGTGTTAAATGTGGCACAATTTAATCATAACCATGCAAATTTTTACGGGTCACCAATTAATGGTGGGAGGGCACCATACCTGTGCTAAAAAATGTGGCCAGATGGTGATTGCAAGCTTCATAACGTACAGTACTGTAATGGGGTGTGTTTATGGACTGAATTTAATGTTCTCGGTATATGTACACTAAAAGTACATCACATCATTTTATTTTTCTTTGATGTGTAGGTACAAGGGGCAGATAGTCCCGTTCACACTGCACTTTGCGATCCAAAAAACCTCAATTGTGAATCAAGTTTTATTTAGCTTCACATTTGTGGCAAACAAAAATTTCTACTCCTGCTGTCTATACATGTGTCGATTTTATTACTGCATAAAGTGCTACCCCTCATGAAATATAATTGGGATGTGAATGCATAACAAAACCACTAAATGTTTAACCACAAAGTAGTGCAACTGTTTAGCAATGAATCATAATTATCAGCCTACCTACATACCATGTCAAAGCTGTGGGTACATACTTTATTTGGGCTTACTATAATGTGTTATATTTCATGGTCATTTAGACCTAATTGCCTAATTCTGTGTCAGAAACAGAGTTGAACAAAGGGTCTCATAGACTTAAGGAATGAAAAACAAAAAAAGATATTTCAGAGAAAGAAAGATGGGCAAAAAATTGGTGAAATTCTCAATATGTGAATTTCACCAATAAAATAAGTGTTGCAATTAATTGACAGTGGCTTCCAACTAAACATTTATTCAACATGGGATAGTTTGGCAATTAAGTATATCATGATTCCAGTCCTATTCCAAAACTCCCTTGAAGATTTTGAGAACTCCATACTGTTTACACTTTCATCTATGCAGTAGCTACAAAAAATAGTAACATGGATAACACTTACATACAGTACACCTTGATTTGTACTGTACTGTACTGTACCTCACTGAGGCTCTGTTTTGTCAATAAACTTGCCTCAAGTCTTAATGAGAAAAAAGTTTCCTTTCACAGAGGGTCCTGACATCTCCAAAAAAACTGTTTTGACAGTTGCTCATGTGATCTTGTTCATGTTTAAAAATTCTTCATTGGTTACAAAAAATTTTAGTGTTTAATTTAATATCACAGTCAGGAATGCCAACAGGTGCCAGGTGGGATATGGAGAAATGGTGGAGTGGGGGGAACATGTCCCCCCTCCACTTTTTGAAGGGTGAGGACAAAACAATATAAACTTCTACACTATTTTCCATGTTCTACCATCCATTGCCTCACACCTCTCTTGTTCTTCCATCCATTGTCTTGCTCGCCCTCCCCTCGCTCCCCCTTCCCCTCAACTATATAATATGCAGCCAGTTTTGCATTAGAGGAACTTACGGCAATCATGTTTGGCAATGCTGAAGAAGCTGCAGGAGAAACATTTTGTGAGATGGATGATTGGCTGATAATTGCTGAGACCCCTGGCAGCCCAGATTGTACAGCCTCTAAGAGCTCTGTGGTCAGAGTAATGGACGGCGCTGCCTGAGGGTTGGACGGTATTGCTGTAGAAACGTTTGTCGGTGACGACAAATGTAAAGGTGAATTGAAAGATGAATGAATAAATGGTGAAGATACAGTCACTGAGAGCTCTTTCTGATCTTGCGTCTCTGTTATGTCTGGAAGATAAAAGAAAATGTACTAAATACTTTAAATTTATCTTAAGAATAAAGTGTCTTGGTACAGTAAGACATAGGACAAGACCACTTAAATGACAATTTAATTTTCATTTTTCTGTATGTCAATACCACACAGCTGGGAATGATACTTTACATATAATATAACACTGCACTCATTAACTCAAGTTTATTTATACCATAAGTGATAGTTATAACCTGAAAGTTTTATTCTAATTTAAAAACCACAATATCACATAAACTACAATATTTCATGATGTTGGGATTTATCTTATTGAAATAGTTTCCTTTTGAAGGCTAATATGAATCAGTGAAGGATTCTTTTGCATACTGTTAAGTCACCATTGGTGTAATCCTAGGCTGAAGCTTCCAGGATGAGCAGAGCAGAGCAGATAACAGTTCATGTTTCACTGTTCCTGTCACTTTCATATACTGTACAGTACATGTGAAAAGTATTTCTAATGACTGTTAGATCACATGTATTTGAGTTCTGAAAGCTCATACAACCTTAACTTTCCATATCTGACTGAGTATTCTTCCTCTTATTACTGCTTACTGTTTTCTCTACAATCTACCTATGGTTACTGTATGTACTTTTCAAGATTCATCTTATGATCTGTACTGAATTCAAATGACTTTTTACCCTATACTGAAGTGCCTCTCCCAACAACTTTCAATTACTTTAGAAGTGCAACTTTTTTTTATCTTGATCAGAGGAGAAAGAAACAGTGTCAGACAAACAGACAGACAGACAGACAGACAGACAGACAGACAGACTATAAATTTAAATACAGTAACCGCTGCATATAAACTCCCTGATCGTAGGACACGGGAGCTACTGCAGATTATAACATTTCAAAAAACTTGATTTACGTTGATGTCTCTCTTTGAGACCAAATGTCCTGCCAGTCAGCAATTTTTTCTTGTCACGGATATGGGGGCATGAGGGGAAGGGCACAGATATGGGGGCATGAGGAGAAGGGCACAGATATGGGGGCATGAGGGGAAGGGCACAGATATGGTGGCATGAGGGAAAGTGTTTTCTCTGGATTCTGTTATACTAGCAATATCGACTGAGACATTGCTCAAATCATTCAATTGTCACACCATGATTCCCTAGTCAACTTTTCTCCCTAACACTTCAGTAAAAATGTCGGTACCAAGGGAAAGGTTAAATCCACAAAAAGCTGTACGGATCCATACAGGTAAAGAGCTTTCTACAACATATATACTTGCTTGATACACATATTAAGGTAAAAGCTGACATGTAAAGAACTATATATATATACCTGCTTGATGCACAGATAAAAGAAAAACTGAAAGGGAGGTACTGATTTCCAGTATCATGATATAAAATAAATTCAATTATCGAATTTTTTTGTTTTTCATAAAAACAACAAGAGAAAAAAAAGAATCTTAAGCAGCCATTTTTTCTTTTATAGTTTTAAAAGTTAATGATATTCAAATAAGTTGGATAAAAAGGTCAAACATAAAACCTTTTTATGTGTTATCAACATACAGTATTCTTCAAAGGGATTTAAATTTTCATTTGTATTTATTTTTCTACTTTTTTGGGGGGAGGGAGGGGGGAGTGGAGGTGGCATATTCAGTAGTTACAATTTCCTTTAGATTAAAACTACTGTATAATAACAATGAATTTCATAATGGCACTAAATGGCAGTAAAAGTTTACTCTAAGTTTGAGCTAGACTGGACCTGACCAATCTAGGAGCCAGCAATGACAAATACAGAATGAAGCTGTTCACAAATACTGGGCACTTGGCAAAACTTTTTTTTTTTTGTCAAAATGCACAAAATTCTGTATAGTACATTCAATTCTACATTAAATTTTAGGTTCATTATTAAACCAAATTTCACCACATGAACCTGTGACATACTGTTGTGCCACCTCATTGTTTTACTCCAATCTTCAATTTAAGTAAAGTATAGTCATTAGTACCCTTAAGCAAGTGAGCCACAACTGGAAACCAGAATGCAAAAATGCTTTGAGGTTTAGATGATGCATACTGTATATGTTTTATTTGCAATAATGCTACTGTATGTTATCCCATTTCTTTCAGTCACTAGTAAAATGCTATCTTAGGGTGTTGGAAAAATACAGTTTTGTGTTCATATTTGATGTTGGGAATTCTTGGGAAATTTTGCATTTTGACCAAGAAATTTTGCATTTTGACCTTTGTAGACCCCAGATGACCATCTTGCAAATTCTTGAAAATTTTTGCTTTTTGACCCCATGGTGACCTATGAAGGTCTTGGGAATTCTTGGAAAATTTTGCTTTTTAGGGTTCTTCCTTTTATCATAACACATCTACATACTACGTATGAAATCAATCCAAGCTTCCTACTTCGAGATATCGTGTTAACAAGGTTTTTGGGCTTTGACCCCTGGTGACCCCAGATGACCTTTGACCCCTGCAAAAAACAATAGGGTCCTTCCTCTCACCATACCACATGTACATACTAAGTATGAAATCAATCCAAGCTTCGTACCTTCAGATATCATGTAACAAGATTTTTGGAGCTCGACCCCCATGATGTGCAGAGAAAAAGCTGTATGGCCTGAGAATATTGCCCAATTTTTAAACAAAAAACTAAAAAAGAATTATGTTGTGCCTAAACTCCAGGGGAAAGAGGCTGCAACTCCCAGTCCCCCTCCCCCACTTGTATGTCCATGTTTTAAAGACACACCCAATCCTAGATACATCAAAATGGCATCTTATTGTAATACATACAGTATGTAAAAAAAAAGTAACCTTACAGTAGCCTGTCGAAAACTAAAATGTGTCATAATGCTCATCAAGAAGAAATTAAACTCATCATTACTCACCATTATCTCTCCAACAATTTCTTCTCTAATTTTTTAAACTGTAAATCTTATTTCATTCCCTTCATGGATGTTTTAATTGATGAATAAAATACTTGCAATAATGCATGGTCAACAGCAACTGCTTTTGGCAGTGTATGTCTGCACTTGACGACAATCTCTCTGACCATCCAAGCATTACGGTAGTCCCTAACTTCCTGTCCAATGTACTTCTTTGGTAGGAGTGTCAGCCAAGAGGGGCAGTCCTTACTATTTTGACAACAGCATGGCAACCAGGTATGTTGACAAGTTAAATTAGCTTTTACAGCAGGCTAAAAGTAACTATTTACAGTACTGTCCTGATACTACTGATATGCTTACAAAGGGATCCTACCTTCCAGTCCCACCCACTAAACACACACCACTGAGAAGTAAGTCAACAATGCTTCTGTCTGACAGGCTATTTGCATCCCATAAGTTGTCCTTAACTAAAAATAAGTTTTGAAAGATATGCAGATATGACGTAATGATTTATTCTTAAGACAAAATTTAGTTTTAATTTTAACTTTTACACCTAGACTTGGCTTTAAACGACTATTCTTAGTGTAGTCAGTCATTTATAAATTATAATGATTTATTCTTAAGACAAAATTTAGTTTTAATTTTAACTTTTACACCTAGACTTGGCTTTAAACGACTATTCTTAGTGTAGTCAGTCATTTATAAATTATAATGATTTATTCTTAAGACAAAATTTAGTTTTAATTTTAACTTTTACACTAGACTTGGCTTTAAACGACTATTCTTAGTGTAGTCAGTCATTTATAAATTATAATGATTTACAACCAAGTGTCTTTTGGGAGAGGTAGAGGCACTGAGGCTAAAACCACAAAGGATAGGAAGGGTGAAGGGGGGGGGATAATTTTAAGGCATAACACTCTGAAATCAAGGTTTCAGCAATGTGTCATAAACTCGTATGCCATTTGGCATTTTTCTTTTTTCTACATCAAGGATATTTTGTGCTATTTTTAATAAACTCATGCTTCACTAATTGCATCTATCATAGAATTCCAAACAATTCTAAAGACGTGTATCCCTACAAAGCCGGCAGTGTATAGTGTAGGCTACAGTACATTCTTTACATGGCCGTTTACAGTACTGTAGCTCCCTTGTTTAACATCTCACACAGGAAATCCACACAGGATATAATGTGCAAAGTTTACTCACCTCATCATCATGTGACCTCTGAGGCCCTGACCTACAGAACAGTACTATGACCCTAGCTTGACTCTGACCTAGTTTTAAAGTACTGCACAGCAATCTCTGATCTCGTGACCACTGGGAAGAACTCTGTACATTCATTGAAATGGACACACACTAGTGGTAACATCAGAGTTAAAAGAAATTCAGGAAATTGGCAAGAATTTAACTCCAACAGTGCAGCACAAGTACATTACACAGAGTTTGCTAATGCATGGATTTATGCTACAGTGTATATTACTGTATATAATTATCTAGAGTTGTGGGTGCATGATTCAACACTAAAATGTTCTTGCACTTCTCAATTTTAAACCAACCTGGCCAGGAAACACAGGAATCCATGCAAATGCTACCAAGGCTATTAAAAACAAAATGTTTCATTTTTTAATATAAAAACCAAAACTTTTTAATATGCTTTTGGGCATACAGGCAGCTACAGTATACAGGTTTATTGACACTGCTATTTTCATGTCATTTTAGGGCAGCAAGATTACTTTCCAGATGTAAAAGGCTTAGTCTGAATTTTTTTTTAACTTGATTATTAGTTCCCAAATATTTCATTTTTGAATAAAACCAAAATTTTTTTACACTTTTTGGCATATTATCAGCTATATAGGTTTATTTAATTCTGTACTAGGTTCATATCATTAATTGTGCTACAGGGTTTGGTAAAGAGCTAGTCTGCATATTTATTTTCAACTTGCTGCTGTACAATACCTCATTTTCTGACAAGACATTCTACAGATGTTCGTTCTATGGAAGACTTAAAGGTTGATTATTGACATATAATATAACATATATCATAAAAGTTACTGGTTGTTAAATGCTAACAAACTAAATGAAAATACTTTGCATACAGTTTTTGCCATTTTGTAGGATGTTATGTAACAAGACAAGCAGAGGAACCATTTAAATGTAAGTTCACATAAATTATGGAACAGTGTTTGCCCTTTATCAAAATTCTGAAATTCCGAGAGTCTGCCATCTACATAAAACTTGCAAAAAAATGTATGATGCTACAGTATTCATTTTTGAATAAAAAACATTCAATACACTCACAGAACAACAGATAAATTCTCATGCCTACAGTTATTCCTCTTCTATAGACCTGATGCAGTAATATTTGTAATCGCAACAACAAGCAATCACTCCAACATTTCTTTGAAACACAAATCCATAAAATCTCCTAAAGATGCTTCTTTTTCAGTATTTGCAGCTTCCATGGTAGAGTAATTCCACATATAAACAAGTTGAATATTGCATACTGTAGATACTGTACAGCAGGTCTACAACAGCTTAATTAACCAAGTCAAATTTATAGGAAAAATGCAGTCATCCCAATTTAAATTATGTAGACTATACCTTTGTATGTTCCTATAAATTCATGGATGGCTCTTTTAAATTGTGATAAAAACTTTGAAACTCTCTTTTAATACTCAATTGCTAATACTCATGCAGAATAACACCAAGCAGTACATTTCATATGTGAAATTTACTGTACGTTCTTAAACATTATCAAATATGGTTTCCGTGAAGTATATTAGTTATAATTTTATAAGATTTAGACGACTTTTCAAAATATAAGGCTGGTGTGACTGTTCACTCTCTTAACAGTTTAATTCATTATTAAACTAAAATTTTTATTTTGTGAAAAAGAACCACAATATGAAAATCCTGTACATATCATGTGCAGTAAATTCATGTTGGAGTGACTGGAATTACTCTATAATTTATGCAGACCTTAGAGATTAGTCTCAGCATACCCTTAATACACAGTACAGTATACTTTATAGTTCATGAAGCACCTACAGTATGCTACAACACAGTAAATCTAATATACAACCATAGGAAGCCCTTCCTACTGTAGGGCTTTACCATTGAAAGCCTCCTTCAGGCCGTGTGCCTTCACCTGGGCCTTCTTACCTGTTCCTTCCTTTAAGCCTGTCCCCTAAGTTTATTTTCATTTTGTCAACAGTCATCCCAAATGACTAACTGACAATGTCACTTTGCATGAGGTTATCTGTCTACAGATGAGGTTACTCTGTACAGGGAAGCTAGAGATAAGAGACTTCTCACCTTAAGATGTAGACCTTGAAAACTCATTTGAGATACTGTTGAGATTTTTTCTCCAGTCAAATGATCTTTTTTTTCCCCTGAATACTATGTTTTATGGAAAATTAAATCAGTACAGGTCCTTGTTGTTAAACAATATCCATGTCAGAACTTGGGAGCTGACACTCAGGAGTGGCAGCTGACTGTCAGAGCTACATTTAGCACATAAAAGGTAGAGCGAGCTTGAGCATGAAGTTACCACACATTTAAGTGTTCCATGGTTTGAACTTTGAGGGAATGGATATCACAATCTTGCTGCTGTGTACCTTACAGGATGTAACAGTATTTATACTGATTATATATCAGACTAGTCAAATATCAGCCAACATTCTTCACATTCATACTGTATCTTTATTGGTAATTTTACCTACAATGACGATACAACATAAGCCGATATTACTGTCTATACTTCAGCCAAACGTGACATTATTTTCAAATGTTTGACTTATACATTACCATACAATACTGTATTTTAGTTAATGAATGACAACACTTTAGGAAAGTGCTATAGCATTTGGTTTTGCAAAAAGTATGCTCATTTCTAAAATAACTCAACCTAATTGGTGTCACCTGATATTCATCATTGAAATACTGTCTACACTAGTGATGCCAGTTTTTGGTAGTAACACAACACCTGTTACATCTAAATTCGAAGCATGATGGCTACATCATTACCATTTCAAAGTTTAAAGCATTTTGTAGACGACTTGTTTTAGGTATATAATGCACACAGTATCAATATGCCAGCTAAAACACTTACTTTTTATCATTACACTGATAAGTCACACTTTTCCTAAAGAGTGCTCCTGTCCATTATTTCGTATACTGTATGTTACTACTGTATCTGTCCACCTCTGTTACATGTTTGTTAATCTGTCCAGGGAGGTGATAAGAACCCATTACCTATTAAATTTGATGTAAAATCAAATGGATTGTCCATACACCCTGACAAAATATGACTTTAATATGGTACCCTGGCCTTCCAATTTTCTTTTGTTTTCTTCAACTCCAACAAAAATATATAAATCCATACATATTTGAGTGAGCAATGTTCAAAAAGAAATAAATGAATGGTACTTTTGCAGTCTTCCTTCTTAAATTCGGCATGCAAAGAAATTACCAATGAAGATCTTAAACAAGAATGACATAGAGTGATTCCAGTGAAGGTCATCACTGTTTTGTACTGACCGCTAAAAAACTACACTTACTGTACACTTACATGTCCTGACTGTATGAGACAGTGTTTGTAATTTACTAAAGTAGAATGAACACCATTTGCAATATATATATAAATATATATATATACATAAGGAAGTATTGGTGTGACGTTGCGACTTTTAGCGTATAGAAACTGAATGATGAGAATGGTTGGTAGCGGATACAGTCGGACTGTATCCGCTAC
>WURT03116934.1:0-11885 GCA_009936505.3 Holothuria glaberrima
AAATATGCTTTAACCTCAGAGCTTCCGGGGGCTTCGCCCCTGGACCCCCACAGGGGCTTTGCCCCTGGACTCCACCCACTAACCTTGTGCTTTACGGCTGGTTTCGCGCGCAGCGCGAAAATGGTCCCTTTCGTAACATGGCCCCCCCCCCCCAGTAAAAAATTCTTTAAAAAGGCCCTGTCACTTTCTGTAGTTACCGAAAACGTGAAAATGGTAGTTTTCGTGAGCTTCAGAGCTCATAGTTAATGATGCCCGTCCAAGCCTTTCATAGACCGGTCACAGCACATATTGTCAAGCACTCCAGTGGAAGTTCAGAAAACTTCAAAACTGATTAAAGACTTTTTTCTGATCGTTGGTAGAACAGTGGTCGATTTAGAAAATAAAAGTTAGGCTACATGCACTTCGCAACTGATTTTTTTTTCAGTGGTACAGTAAGAGATAAAAATAAGAAAATTTGGTCTACAGTAGCTACACATGCAAACTTGTACGGGGTCAGGGCCAATCTTACCTGCATCTAGGCATGTCAATTCAATGAGTTGCTATTTAATTGACCCTTTTCCTACCATATGTCACACACTTAGTACAGAGAATTGCCACCAGATTAAAGGGAGCAAGCAGTCGCCCAAACTTAACTTTGAAATATCAGGTTAATTTTAAACTTATTTACTAAACGGAAGATTAAGAGAAGACATGAGGGAAATAAGTTGCCTACGTGGCAGGCTGTATGGCATGTTCTTTGTTTAGTCATATCCTTGTTTTGGAAGCTTTAAAGAGGGGCTGAGCCAAAAAAAAAAGTCCGCTCCTCGGGGGTAGGAAATAAGTGAGTGCTGAAGCTCAAAAGTTGGGGAAAAACTCTGGTGTGACCCACCAAAAGAACAATTCCGTTGCCAGTCCAGTCTTTCACCTGAAATACAGGTCAGCTTATGACCATTCGTGATGAAAATCCCAGATCACCACCCCAAATCGTTATTATAAGTATGTTTTCCCTGTTTTAAGAAAGGATCTAGGGACCCTCTTACATTCTTCACGACCCAATATTGTCGTGACCCACAGGTGGTCGACCGTGGCCTTAAATCTTACGATATATGCCGATAGGTTTCAGGGTATACTTTCAACAAATTTAGTCAACCGTTACCATGGCAGTACTGGGCACCGGCTAAGTGGGTCCTTCTTCTTTGTAACGGACGATACACATTCTTCAAGGAAACGTACGGAACCGTTTACTGGGAAATCCCTGGCATACAATTTTCTTGCAGTTGTACTTCAATACGGTGGCATTATTGAAGGCCGCTTATCCCTCCAAGAACCACACAGGTGGAGCCCTTTCATGCTGCTAGCTTCTTTTGTCGCATTGTTCAGAATCCCCAATCTGGAATGCTTTGTAAAGAAGTCAGCGAGGTTGTGGGTAGTAAGAAGTTATTTCAATCATAATGTCACTTATCAGATTTTTTCGTGTGACAGACTCCCGGGACTGCTGTCTCCCTGCAAGTAAAGGTTTCATCCTCTGAACGCTGAAAGGTTATTTAATTCTGTTCATTGAAGCCAACCACGGTAATAAATAGGCTTGAGTGTTTAAAGCGAAGAAATGAACGGAACTCTCTAACCAGTGCTGGCATTGAACAGATTGTTATCTGCGTGTCCCACAGTCACTGGGCAAATCTTAGCCAAAACTCTAGGAAGCGTTGCGTGAAAGGTTTCTGTTTCTGTTATGTCCATCTTACTTTTGTCAAAATCATTTCCTGGAGAAGGTCATTGGTCGAAATGGCAGCAAAAGTGTCCGCTCTATCCTGCGGGGCGGACGTGTATTACTCTTGTACCTACATTTGCCGTACTCAAAATGCTAGAAACATTAGAAAAGAGGTATATGCCGGGAGTTGCTGTCAAATAGCAAATCCCTGGCAGGCATGTGGCCACAAGGAGGGGGGGGGGGACACGAGTGGGCATGTGCTCCCCCAAAATTTTTCAATAAAGGTCTTGCACTGAAGGAGGAAAAATTTATTACGAGACCAGTCTTTTTGGAATATAAATATAGGAGGAAAAAATGGAAAATCTCGCACCATTTTGCATCTAGAGTCCTTGAAATAGGCAGAAATTTTCAAAGGGGAGGGGAACCCCTTAGACCTCTCCCCCAGGTCAGCGAAACTTCAACATCGATGCCCCCCAAATTAGTTATTCTGGCTACGTGCCTGCTCCCTGGTATATGTTCGATACCTGCTACTGTAGTTAGCCCGCTCCTAGCCTACGGGGCGGAAGAGGTACTTCGCTCAGCGCATAGCTACGAGAAATTCAGTGACGGTAACTCTGTGTGTAGGAGACGCGTGGCAAAAGTACCGCCAACCAAGCTTTGCTGGCTTCCCTTTCTGCGCCACTTACCAAAGATCATAGGAGCAAGCCAATTTTTCCTTGAAGGGTGTATGAAACTTTAAGAAAAGTATCTGAGTATGGGAACTATTGACAGACGTAGCAAAATGAATTGCTTAGGATTTTATTGCCCTTTCAATGAGTTGTGGGGTAGTAAAGGATCATCACGAGGGGTCTTCTAGTACTTCCGACGTGTGCTAAATTGCTTGATTTGTTCGTGATCAACACCTACGTAATTGAAGTTAAAAATGTTTACCGATATAGGTTGTTGTGTAGGCTGGTAGATTTTCGTAAGATAGATAAAGTAAACTGTAGGAAATACCGGAGGAGAGGGCTGGTGGGAATAGGGAACTGAGTCCCATATTCCCCTTCCTGTCCAATGTATTGACAGTACCTCTGGACAACATGTACTCTATTTAGTACTAGCGCAAAAGAGGCTAAGCAAACTTGGTATTTACGAAGAAGTTTTCGCAACTGTGATGAGTGCGAGTGCAAGATGCGACACTTTTCGAACCACGATGTTTAATTGCGTGCTTAGTGATAAACCATACGGACTTGATAACTACATTAAGATCCCAATATATGCAGGATTATTTACTTCCGGCATATAAGTTCACCATTTGGAGGCAAACAAGTGTATTAAGTCAAAACTACGGGATGTTAAAAAAATTGACAGGTCTGTAATATTACAAACAGATTGTCAAATCTTCTATCTGTGTCTCTCACGTTCTCACAGAGAGATCTCGGAAGGAAGTTGCATCTAGTGAAACATGTCCTACAAAACGGCAAGCTCCTCAGTTTGACAATGAAAACAGGCACAGGAACCAATTGAATGCATGTTTATCTGATCTATGCGCATACAACAAACCTTGTAATCTAGATTCGGGTTCATCGGGAACGATGCGTTTTTTTCGAGAAGAAAAATAAAAACGTCATCAGTTAGAGTGAAATATTGAACAAATATCGACCCGACTTGATGATCTCAAGATTGCCGGAGAGGTACTGAAGAAGGTCTGTCAATAGGAAATAGGAAATGAAACGGAACTTGCTTGTCGAACATAGTAGGGTTTATAGCAGGTTGTTCCAACCTGTGGTACGCGTACACTGCTGTTCATTTGGACTTTCTGTTTGGTTGGGTATGCAAGTTTTTGCGCGGCATGGTACGCGGCATGGCATGCGGAGAGGTACGCATGGTATGTTGCGTGTCTTTTCTGTTTCACTTCTCATGCAGCATAAACATGCAGCTGACAGTGCATGGGAAGTTCAGTTTCTTGTATGCGAAGAATTGTTGGCAGAAATTTCCTTGGCACGCTCCTCACCAACTACATGGTGACGCTGCTTAATGGTACCCGGTGAGACAAGGAAATAGTGCACTAGTAGAAAAAGGTTCTTTATTGATTCCAACAACATAGCCGACACTTTCACCCCGTGACGCAGCTTGCCCACTCATAATGTGGATCAAAGGGTACTAGCGCCTTGTCCATACCGTGGAAGTACTACCTCCGAAGTGGTACTTCCAAGTTCATACAGTACCCGGACGTCACGTAGGGTCCACTGTTATGGGAAGGTATAGCACATTCAGCTGAATATGTAAGCAAATACATTGGTGGTTCAGTTGGCAGGCTGATCTTAAAAGCAAAACGCAATACTGCGTAATGATGTGCGTATGGTGTCTTTCTCGAGGCTATATATAAATCAGAAGACGACAAAACGAACGGTTTGTACGCCGCCCGAGACAACGAAAATCTGGTTGTATGTGTTGGAATTTAAGGTCCTTGATAAAAGATACGGGACAATTTGGGTCATTTTAAGGAGAGGGTACAGCAAGAACTGTTTGTGAGGTGATTTAGAAGGTAGCCGGATAAGGTATTCAGGAAGGTACCGTATGATACAGTTTCATGCGGTTAATCGGGGAAGCTTACATATGCATTTCCTTGTGAACTTCAAACCGCTTAACAAGTATCCTTAAAGTGTACCTACAGTCCAGAATTACAAGAATACGTATTTTATAGGTTGGAAAATGAATCTCATTCATCTAACTCTCATCTTCATAGCTTATTCCGTTGTTTAGATATAAAATGTTGAAAGATGTTCACTTTATTTGAAATAGTTGATTGATTAAAATTAAAATATTTATATTACCTTGAAAAATCTACCGTTTCCTTTCTTAGCATTTTGAAAGGATAGGACTTTGTATAATAATCAAGTCACACCATAACAGTAAGACAGGGATCACATTTCGTCACAAGGTGCAGTAAATTTCGATAAAACAAGGAAAAACAGTCAGTTATTTTAGTAGTGCAAGAATGACATCACAAATTATTGTGCAATCTACTACTTTAAAGGGGCTCATTGAGTTGATATGGATTATTTTTGTGACGAGTTTGAAGGAAATCACTGCATGACAATGCTTCTAATTAGCCTCATTTCTCATGTTTCACTTCCTTCAGTTACTGAAAATGTGAGAAATTTTAGTTCTTGTGGACGGGGATTGCATATGATTTACTATATAATGGTAAAAAGTGTCTGGTCACAAATTTGTAATAAATGATTTTAATCATTCATTACCCTGTCATTGTCATTTCAGTTGTGTGTCAGAAGTGCAGAATCCCTTAGTTTGATCATTTACCATCAAGATGTGAGTAAATCTCAACAGGTGTGAAAAAAAATCATGAGTTTTGTGAACCAGCTCAATAAGCCCCTTTAAATTGAGTGAATAAGTATCAACAATTTATGTCTCAGCTCAGGAATGTCCAGTGAAGATTGGAGTTGGACCATTTGGATTCATTTTCACGCTTTTTAACATATACTTTTGAAATCTTTTACTTAAGCTACACTTTAAAACTAGGAAAGAGGCAAAACCATACATCATTGTCATGCCAAGCAAAAGTGGGTATCTCAGGCAGGGAATGTTCATCCACTGGAGTCTTTCACATGGTCAGTAGGCTTGGTGAAGGCAGAAGGGGTTTACAAAAATCTCGTATTCCTCCTCAAGTTTGCTGATGTGATAACCTCTAAGGTATTGGGGTGGGAATGGGGTGGAATATGCCAATTTCCACACAGCCTAGATACGCTGCTGCAACCACGTTTGCTATGGGTGTGTACTAGGCTACACATTAGGGGTATTCTCAAAGATATTGACCCAATACAACTTAGGCATTGAAAATAGTCTTTTTTAGATCCAGAGTCCCTTAAGAATAGTATGTAGGAATATCCTCTGACTCTGGTCGGGGTCACCCAGTTTCGAACATTGACGGTGGGCAGTAGCTGTACTATTCATATACCTTACTCTCCCCTATTAATAAGCTAAACTGATGGGTGTTTTATTACTTTAAGTTCCCTGGTATTCTGTTAGCATCACTGCATCTATCAGAACTAAATTATACCAAGCAAACACGCATCAGTAGTTGAGTTTTCACTTTTTCTTGCAACTTTACCCTCGTATTTTGGTGCTTAACTGCCACCATAGTTTGACCGTAACACACGAATGGGATTTAGCGTCACCGTCTGTTGGATACTTAGCACTTTTCTCAAACCTTATAGCTGTATAGAATATAGGTAAAGAAACTGTGAAAGCAACTTTTTCTATTGCTTGTAGAAAATTGTGTAGAGGAGTGTTTGAGACCGTCTCCTGTGGTATTGGAAAGGTTAAGCACCGTGCTATTTTTTATCTATATAACTCTATGAAGTATCTTGCAACACGATAAATACCACTACAGCACAACCAGGCTCGAATCAATAGCTAAAACGCCCTGATTTATGACTGATATTTGCATAGCTGACTCTACCACAGTATGTACATCATTGTTGACCTTAACATGTGCGGTATGTTTTCCACGGACATTGGAAAATGATTGCCGGCCTCAGTTCCAAGTATTGCTCCCCTTTATAACCTCCAAATATTTTTGAATCTCATGCTGTAGTTGTCATTAGCATAGATTCATTGACTGATATCATTACTGTCATAAAGTTGACATTAGTTTTTGGCAGTTTTCCATTCTGGTGCCTTTACAAGGCAAGCGAACTTATGACGGTTAACTTATGTAGTCGAACTGCTACCAATAGGAAACAAATGATGTTGATTGTTTTAGTCGAGGAAACCATGACATCATTTTTTCGGTTCCATTTCATTATTTTCTTTTCATGATCAATTTCTATAATTTTCCATGTAGATATTTGAAGTATTGTCAGTATTCGCTTTTAGCTATCTGCGTAAAAAAGGATTTTGTCAAATCCACCCATGTGCAATTTGCATAATGCTCATCCTGTTGTCACAGAGTTTAAATATGTGTAACTATTGTTCGTATATCTTAGAAAGACCGGAGTTTCCTGGCTACTTTCTGTAGCTGAACATTTGGCTACTTTCTGTAGCTGCCCATTTCGTTTTCGTAGTAACCAAAACTTGGATTATTTCTGCTCCTCAAGTAATAGACCAACGTTCAAGGCGTTATCTCTTATGGCCTACACTCTGACAATTCGACATTTTTTATTTTATAAATGGCTTTGTCTTCATCCAAAATGTCAAGATGCCAGCTGTAAAATTGTGATAGGCGAATTCAATTTGTAGGCATGTAGTCACTCAAAGTGCGGTATGTAATCAGACGTCATAACGTAATAATAACGGTGTGCGTGTACGACCTGTTACATTGTTATACTGGCTATGACCCTATAGAAGTTTTATGACACACAGGCTCGTAGCCAAGGGAGGGGGAGGGGGTTGAAAACCCCCATGACCCAAGCTTGAAAAATAAAATAATGGCCAAAACACATGATTACTACAAACTTTATTACGTTTGAGGCACAAACATTGCACCATTTTGCATCTGGAGACCTAAAAAAGTCGTTTTTTTTCTCCTAAAGGGGAGGGGCTAATGAGATATCACAGTATAGCCAGCTCATTTGGAACTAGCTGCTGTAATATTTATTCATTTATATCTATTTAATTTAACGTGTCATAACCCTGGCTGTTAGCCAATGTCTGAGAAAAATCATATAAGCAGTCTTCGTAGTATCCTACTGTCGCGGAACTTATTCTTTCTCCTATCAGTGAGGTCTTCGCCTCGTTTATGATCTTCCCAAGCTCGTGACAACTGTCTGCTTCTTTCAAAGCTTGAAAGTGAATCCAAATCATTCAACTTTCATTTCCACATGACCTACCTGGACTGAGATGTAAAATGATGAAGCTTACTCACCCAATATAAAATGGTAGATTGCGCAGCAATTTGTGATGTAATTCCTGTATTATTCAAGTTACCGTCGTTGTTTTTCCTTGCTTTTTAAAAAGCTTCTGCACCGTGTCCCCAAATGTGATCACTGCGCCACTGTTGTAGAGTTTTGACTACACAAGCCCTCTTCGTACAATCTTCTATGCAGGAAAACAGTTCTTTTAGTTTCATTTAGATTCATTTTCCAACCTCTAAAATATTTATTCTTGTAATTCTAGACTTTTAGGTCCACTTCGAAAGAAGTACTTTTCTCTCCTCAATTGTTCCCTTTCACAGTTTTGCAGTACAAGGATAACATGAGAACAAGGAGCTGTCTCTAGAGGCAGCTATAAAACATGGAAGTACTACCTCGGAGGTAGTACTTCCATGATAAGAACGAGCCATGTTGTCAATTTGCCCCCTCGGCGAATATGTTACGTTTGCATTGGCTGCACTCACAGGCGTATGTGGCCGGGGCGAGCAGGGGGAAGATTGCCAAAAAAAAAAAAAATTCTGAGGTCGAACATTCGGGCAGGAAACGACAAAATTCGGGCACAGAATAGGTGAAATTCCGGCAGAGGTGAAGTGAAAGTGAAAAGATTGCCCGAATTTTGTGCTGAGTTCCCGAATTTTTGACTGAATGCCCGAAAAATGTGCACAAATTTTCGCGCACTTCGCGCACATGTAGTGGTTCGGTGGTCGGTCTATTTTATGTACCTGAACTGCTACGAAATTTGGGCAACTTTCTGAGATTCGGGCAAAATATTTTCTGTCCTCCAAATTGAGAGGGTCCCGTACACCTATGGCTGCACTCATAGAATGTGTGCATGGGTTGCTAGTCAAATAGCAACTCCCTGGTGCGTACGTTTGAAAGATCCTCCATGATTGACATCTACTGCGAAGGTTAGTTGTCAATGGTCTTGTGAGCTTGAAAGTGCTATAGTATGATGTACAAGTTCCATAAATGTGCAGCGTGAGAAAATTCAGCTGCAAGACACAAGACCACCACCAAGAGTTAAAAAATATCGGGGTCAAAGAGGTCAGGGACACATGATCTAACGTCCTTTCCATGTACTTGAACGTGTGTACTTGGAAATTTTGTTCCCGCACTCATTTTTGTCTCGAGGTTAAGATTTGTTTTAATCCAAAATCGTTTACTAATTAGACCGTCTGTTTCTATCGTTCACAGATTAAACGAATAAATGACAGCTGAAAGGTATCGTAAGTTAGTTTTGGTGTCGTAAATGTGCTATTCCAAGAATTAAAAACTTTAGGGGGGATCGTTTAAAGATTTCGCCGAAAAGTGGTCGAACAGAAAAGCCACACTGCCTTGACAGTGACAGGTGGAAGTCGAAGGAAATACTTTGCTGTCAGAGAGACGTGTGCTGCAAGGGCAAACCTCGACGGACCTATATTGGATGTTCACGTGTTTCTCTTGTTTCGGAGTGCAAAACGAACTTCATAACTTTCGGGGTACACATTGAATTTCTATTCGTGATACTTTTTCGGGTACAACAAACGTTCCCATTGTTTTCGGGGTGCAAATTCCCCTATACATTTGTGTAGTGTACCCCGAAACATATCAAATACATTCTATTCGTGATACTTTTTCGGGTACAACAAACTTTCCCATTGTTTTCGGGGTGCAAATTCCCCTATACATTTGTGTAGTGTACCCCGAAACATATCAAATACAAACGTATGTTCTCTTCTCGCACTATCAGTAGCTGTACATTAACCATGGTGAGAGACATTCACACTGGTGAATTCAGAGAGCCATCTGGTGAAGAGAAACCATAAAAAAGAAGGGGTAAAACTGAATGATAATTTGCTAGATTTGCTGTCGGAAGCGTGCTAGATCTGGATATTGGCCCATCTGAAAGACTGGAGCGGCATTTCGTCCACTTGTCAAAATCTATGTATTCAGTAATAGGTTAAACCCGCGGTCCCGTGGAGTGGACTGTTTGCTCAGGAATATGCCGTACAGCCTGCTACGTGGGCAAGTAAAAGGTATGCACAGTTGCCACGTGCAGTAGGCTTATTTTTCGTATAGCTCGACCCAGATTTCATGTTGGGAACGAGCGCATGTGTCTTCACATGGCCCACCCCCATATGATTGATTGTGTAAAGATAGAGCTAAAGTAACAGAACCCAAGACAAAAATTGATAGACAAAATCTGAAAATGGCCATTCTCAAGGGCAAACAAGTTGAGATTGCCCACAATGGGGTGGAGGATGGGCATTTTCCCCAGTCAATGCCTTTCTCCCGTCGCCTACGTCCAAATTTACAAAAGCAATGTGAGCTCACAACACTTGTATGGAAGAGCTATTGAACAAGGATGATGTAATGAGGAGATGTGGACTTTTTCGAGAAGACTGCAGATTCCGTTATCATACGTAGGCGTCATTTGGTAAAACAAATGAAAGGGAAACGAGATCGTTTCCCACAAGCATGTAGGCCAGGGGTTCCCAACCTTTTTCTACTGGAATACCATTTCACATTTTCGTGGTGCCACCGAGTACCACTGTAGGCTACTAATAGTCAACTATAATAGTGTTTACTTTAATTATACGTTAACACCGACATCAAATAGCTGTCAGAGTACAGCTGCTTGAGGGATGCATGAGGAAGAATATCCCACGTGGAGGAAGAACGTTCTTCGTCCAGCTTATTGCTATGAAAAGGGCGACAGCCTAAGAGGGGCGGCAGCCACAGAGGCTCTACGCAGGCTAGAGGAAGAACTGAATTGATGGAATCAATGATGAATATGTGCACAATAGCCAGATGGCAGATAACTAATAGCTGTCATTGTACAGCCACTTGAGAGATGCGTGAGGGAGAATAAAAAAAAATAAATAAATAAAAAAAATGAGCACTCTGTGTACCACGCCGCCTACACCGAGAAAGTCCAAATGTACCACTGGTGGTACGCGTACCACAGGTTAGGAACCCCATATGTAGGCCTAAGCATTAGTTAAATTGAGGCGTAGTAAAGGCATACTAAACAAAAGATATTTGAACAAGAAAGGGGGTTTTGTTCGTTCTCTACAATGACCCCCTCGGGTATGCGTGTGTATGTTTAGTAGACCTGACTATCATTTCTATACCATTGTTTCCTTAACAACCTAACTAGCTAGGGGTCATCAAAAGCAAACGTGACGTCATATAAAAGTAAGGGAAGGGTTTCTTATGACTATGGGCTCTCAGATAGGGGCCTACCACTGTAAAAAAGCAAATGTAGCTCTTTTTGAATGACTTTACACATTGTATCCTTATTAATTTGTCAATATTTTTGTTTTTGAGTGGTCGTAATTCATGCAGTAAAATTCCAAATTTGTATGATTTTAGCTTATGTTTCAATGTTGTGTCACTGCTTCATATTTCCTGTACTATTACTTTTCAAGAGGGAACTCATACGAATCATTTCATGTCGACTGACAGTTTGCATTATCAACAGCAATAATGGACAATCCGATGATGTACTTATTTTTTTCCTTTAAGCTTACTAGTAGGCGCTCCTCGATCTAACTCGGACGTTCAAGCTGGAATAACCAAACCGGGGGCTCTATACAAATGTAACCTTATTCCACCTTCGGGTCAACGGTGTACGCAAGTGATCCTTGACAGAGAGGGTGAGTAGTCAATTGCTTCCCTTGTATACAAAAAAATTTTGTGGTTTTGCAATTTGTTTGACATCCTATATTTAATCATACACTTCCTAAATGTCTGCACGCTTCAGTCTAGACACCCTCCATAGTTTAAACTGAACAGGTTTCTTTAACTAGGGAGTTGATGGCAAATAACCCCTGATTCAAAAGAGTACTACCAGGGAAGTGGCCACCGGTCTTGCCAGGTTGCAGCTTCCTGCATCAACATTCCGGTTTCCACTGTCCAAAATAAACTTTGTATCTTATGAACAAACTGGCAAAGGGCAATGTTCAATGTGAAAGGGTCGACCTGTTCCACCTTCGGGTAAGCTTTGAGTCCTACATTGAGTAGGCCTGTCTAAATAGTATTCGAAACTATAACAGTATGGGCGGCCATCGGGGCAAAAAAGACAACATCAACAGAAGACGACAAACGCCAAGAGAAGAAGACAAACATCAAGAGAAGAAGACAAACGACAAGAGAAGAAGACAAACATCAAGAGAAGAAGACAAACGCCAAGAGGAGAAGACAAACGCCAAGAGAAAAAGACAAACGCCAAGAGAAGAAGACAAACGCTAAGAGAAGAAGACAAATGCCAAGAGGAGAAGACAAACGACAAGAGAAGAAGACTAACGTCAACAGAAGAAGACTAACGTCAACAGAAGAAGACT
>WURT03116945.1:0-11884 GCA_009936505.3 Holothuria glaberrima
TTTTACCAGTGACTAAAAAAGATGGGATAACATGGCATTATTGCGAATAAAACATATACAGTATGCATCATCGAAACATCAATGCATTTTTGTACTCTGGTTGATACCTTATGCCTATTTTACTCAAAAATACGTCTGTGCAGTCCGCAGAAACATTCTTGAACTATTACAAAAATTTCCCTCCCTTCATTTTCCTTCCTTCAAAAGTGTATCTAAAGGCTGCAATCACCGGAATTGGGCTTCCTGCAAGCTCTGGATAAATTATAGGGTTCAGATATAGGCCTAGCCCACCCCTCGTCTTCTCTTCTTCCTTCTCTTTCGCTTCCTCCTTTCCTTTTCTTTTCTTTCTGGAAACAAGCAAGTGGTGCTTTTACTTAATTTCTTAGGACACAGGGGGGCGCAGTTCTCTTGTATAAGGGGGCGCCAGACTGGTCATGGTGGCAACTTCCCCCAGTTGCCCCCCCCCCGGATCCGTGGCTGAAGTCAAAAGTCATTGGGGTTTAAAGGGCATATGTCTTCCCTTACTACGCCCTTTATACAAAATCATCTTAGAGGCAAGGAACCATAGCGCCTTTGGACTCTTGTTTTTTTAACTTTTCATTTTTTTTTTTTCGATAACTTTTTGTTAGTCTAGCTGAAATATCGATGAGGTCATTGGTCAAAAGAAAAGACATACTGCAATTCCCGTATAGAAGACTATCTAGCAGCTTACTATTCATAACGTGCCATATCATATATAGGACAATCCGTACAATGTGGCCTTACCCGTCACCGTCCAAAAATTGCCCCTGCAGTGTGCACGGCTGCATGATCAAATCGAGCATAGCAAAACTACCGTACAGTCCGGTGAAAGAAGTATTTGTACGTTAGAGCGGCGATATGTGTTGACAACATGGGTATGGAAGGCTCTCTCACAAATACTAAACGTATACACCATATACGCAGCATTTGCGTATACACATAGGACATTTGATAAAACGCTATCAAAGGACAGCTGAGTCGTCTTTGGGGCGACAAAAGGCACCCGTCTTTATATGTGGGTAACGGTCTCCTCCATGGTCAGATGACCGCCGAACTGGTTGCCGTAAACTCAGTTTCATGATATAGCCTGGAAATTGTCTTTAAACTGCTAGCCTTTTAACAATAGCCCCGGGGTTTTCGGATTTGACCCCCACGTGGTACTAGTTCTGGGTGCTGGAAGCCTGTTTCGCAAGACAGATGAGCAGAAATGTTTTTCAAAGAATTTACAAGCATGTTTCAAAATCAGATTGAGGTGGAAGAGTAGAGTTTAGAGACAATAGAAAAGGCTATTCAAAGCTTTTTCGAAGGTGCTTCACATGATGATATCAATGATTCTGGTTTCTCGTAAATGACTCTGTCCTGCAGTAAAAAGCGGGAGCGAGAAATGACTGTTGAGTCACCTTCACATCAAGGCAGAGCCTGCAAAACAGGAATAGCCCCTACTAACGGCACGCAGGGGCTATTCCTATTTTGTCTTCCCTTCAGCGTTCCTGCAACATACCAGTAGCATCATGTATAGTGTCATTGCAAGCATATGTGTTATGTAAAATCTGCTCAAGGAACAAGCAGCATCTCTGTTCCATGCCCCAACTGCTTCAAGTAAAGCGTTTGCAGACTACACTGACCAAGAATAACATACGTTTCAGGAAGTTTATCACCTCTAAAAAGCTTGTGCATGACGACTTCTTACCTTTCCGTTTAGTTTCATATGTCAGCCAGTATCTTATAGTGCCAGTTATATGGTATATACCATCAACTACATTACATGAAAGCATTTGGCATGGAGTGGCGATAAGTTGATGTTCAGCATGGCTTACATATCATACTAGGTGAGTGTGATACGTGTAAAGATGAGATCATGATGCGTGTGCTTTTAAAGTCACTACTTCTGAAGTAGGTAAATATTAATTAACGAGTGATATATCTGAACTGAATTTAAAAAGAGCAAAAAGAAAAACACTTCGTTATTGCTAAATGAATTTTCTTTGACGGTGCTGTACAAAGATATTGTGGGAGACGCACTACGAATATGCGTTTACCTCTCCGTCGAAAGGTAACGTGCTTAATGTGAACCTAGCGATACCACGGAGTTGTGCAACGATCACGTGTCATTCATGAGATGTTTGGTGAAAGAAAATGAGCATACTTTAAGGGAGTATTTTGAGTAAAGTTGTCTTCTTATTACTGTGTACAAAACAATGGAGGCTTAAAGTGTTTATCCCACCGCAATCCCTGATAATGGTTTAACTTAGTACCTGACACGGTTTAACCTAACTAACGTTAAGTTTAGACATTCATCACATGGTATTTTTTACATGTTTGGAGATCAAAATTTTCAGTTGGTGACTGCTCTTTGATTGACATCAAAAGAGGCAGAGTAGCTTAGTCCACAGATTCAGTGCTTGGATTTACACATACTAGCATAGTAGGCCTATGTGTTTACCAGGATGTGGCCTTAAGCAATAAAGTAGGTTTGTGTCTCCATGAGGAGGAGCTTTATACAATTATGGGAGGAGTTTACAAGTTGCATATTTGGGAGAATTGTAACTGCTGGCATGACGAGAATTCTCCTTTAACCTTTGGCGTTTGGCGACAGTATCCTTGCAAGTGCCACTACAAAATTTTGACGGAGCCAAAAAGTACGTCTCCTTAATAAAAATGGATGATATTCAAATCGTTGCTTTCATTTGGAGCACTGCTATCGTGGCATATAATTGTGTGGTTGAGTGAGCACTGTGTTATTTGAATAAAAACAACGCCTTCTTCAGTTCTTGGTTGAGCCACTGCTTTCATTGAATTAATTGTTCTCGGGTTTTGTAAGTAAACAAGTTCATTCAGCGCTCAGCCCTGCTCTGATGATTCAATGAGGCTTTTCTTTACATTCACAAGGTATTACCAAGCTGTATTTGTACTGTGTAAGACTACTGCTTTTTTCCGTTTATAAATTTTTGACTCCGACGAAGCAGAGAAAACTAAGTCTTTAAAAGAATAGGAGGCTACTGGCTAGCGTGTGTATCATTTGCACGTACGTGAATCGATTTAATAACCCAAACAGATAAAATGGGTTATCCAGATTTCTGCCAAAGGAATGACGTGGTTGTGATATGCACAAGTCAAATGACTTTTTGTAATTTATTGTGAGAAATTCACGGCACATTCACGGAAACGTGCGTGGATAAAACAACTCTCTTGATAAACGGGGAAAACCAGTCTCGATCGAGCTAAGTTATTAATTAATGATACGTTGACGTGTGTTCTACCCCTGACGTCAATGTTTTCAACCGAGGTAAAAGCCGAGATATGAGACGTAAACAGTTAGCCTATACTTAGGCTACGTTGCAGGCCAAAGAAATTGACTTTGACAACAATGTCACCAAGAGCGTCAACAGTCATTGAAACTTGAAATAGCAGGGAGGGGGATTTTCTTGACTAAAGCTTCGAGCGCAAATTACGACGCTGTAAATTGAGGGATCCGGGGCAAGTACGGCAGCTTACTTCAATCGGGGAGTTGTAACAATGAATCCTCCATTGACTAACATACTAATTTAAAAAGTGGCCCCTAAAACCTTATAGAAGCTTTCGCCAGGTGCAATCTACCCCTCACAACAAAGCTGACAAATTGGCCGTTTATGGCAATTTCAAATTACTATTCCAATGACTGTGAAGATATTTTGGCATCGGAGCTCAAAGCTTCCGTACCTTTACCCCCAGGTCTTGTTACTGAATCAAAGCCTGATATACGACCGCCAGCGCCTAAGCTCATAGTTTCCACAAAATGCTTCAATTGACCCCATTTTGGCACCAGTGATGCTTCATCTAGTCTACTTTTATGTCACATTTACAAAAGACCCCCATCCGTCTTGGCAACATATCGCATAAAGTTGTTTTAATGTCTCTTCTTGGTGTTATTTATGAAGGAAAACAAATGGACGCATCAATATATTTGTTAACCGGGCGTACTAACTAAAGGGATCTCGGAAAAAGTTGGAAGGACTTGTTTTGTTGTATAGTCTGAGGCATTTTCCAGTTTAGTCCATTAAATAATTTAAATGGCTGTTTCCACCATTTCGGAGTTTGATTTCATAACATTTGCTATACTGCAGGCTTTAGAAAGCAACCAAGCATCTCCCTACTGTTTTCGGTAGGACTCTGGAGAAAAGTTAGTGTGACAAACCCCGCCACTTTCAAAAGTAGAAGACGTGATCCAGTGTTTCCCACCTGCTGATGTTCGTGCTCCTACCCGGATGATTTTCTCCCGGACAATTCTCACCCGTGACATTTACCCCTCGGGTAACTACTCCCATAATAAAATTTGGAACTGACCTGGGTGGGAATTGTTCGGATTGGGCACGTACTGTCCGAGGACAAATTGCTCCATAGGGAGTTGACGGGAGGAATCGTCCAGGTAGGAATTGTCCGGAGTTGTCCGGGAACCGCGGCTTCACACCAGTGCCGTACCTACGGGGGACGAGGGGGAACGTGTCCCCACGAAAAAGCCGTACCCCCAGGTGTACCTATGGAAAATTTTGGAATGTACAGTTTTATCATATTAGTCCTACAAAGAGGGAGAGAATTCAGAAATTTTACCCCAGGAAAGTTTCGTGACCAGTGGCGTAGCAGGCCTTTTCAATCTGGGGGCAGAGGGGCGGAGGGTATGACTGTTGGAGCAGACTTAGCTGATACTATAGCCTGATGATTATGTAAGGGGAGCGCCACCATCGGTTGGCGCGGAGCGTACAAGAAATTTTTTGGCTTTACAAACCCCTCAGATGGCCGGAAACGGCACTTCCCGAATATTTTAAGCTGCACGTACCCAGCCTTGAAATACGGATCTCATGTCTGTAATTTCTCAATTAATGCAAAAAATCAATCTATGAAAAATGTTAATATGTTTCTAAGCGGAGCGCCACCATCGGTTGGCGCGGAGCGTACAAGAAAATTTTCGGCTTTACAAACCGCTAGATGGCCGGAAACGGCACTTCCCGAGTGTTCTAATATGAATATGTTCAGTCCCCACTTCGAAATTCTCCCCCCCCCCTTCTTGGAGCTTCTTGTATTTTTTAGCCCAAAAGTAGACCGAAAACAGTCAATGACTTTCACACACAAAGTCAATGCATCAGTGTGTCAGGGTGGATATAAATGGAAGTTTATAAATTCAACTCGAGGGAGACAGAGCTCAGACCCTCAATTTGGTGTTGCCAATACTGAAGTTGGACGTACTCGGTAGATAAGAGTCCGGTGTGAACTTGCTCATAATCGGATCCTAAGGATTTGCCGACATTGGGGCCAAGAGCCCTGACTGGGGGCCAGCTATAGTACTCTTAGCGCAGACAGATTCAATGGGTTGTCGAAAGAACGCCGAAGTCGAAATTCAAAAAATAAGGCGCGCGAAGCGCGACGAAAAATTGGGTTTATGTTGAAAAAGATTCCATATCTTTGTTTTCATTAAGAAAATTTGAAAAAAAAATTGAAGAATTAATTTGCCCTTCTTAAGAGCAAATCAATGAATTTGATGGGGCGACTGCATGGTGGTCGTCGGGAGTACATTCTTTATCTTACCCATTAAGGCTCCCTGACAAAACTGAAAAATCTTTTTTCATAGAAAATATGTTCGCCACGATGGTGTGGCTAAAGAAGGGATCTTCTAAAAGACTGGAAAAAGACGTTAGAACTTCGCAACAATGCATTTTCGTGTTTCTCTATAATCACGACAACACGCAAGAACAATATTTGTGGAACCTTTAACCTTGAATAAATTCTACACGTTTGAAATGGTGGGCTTTACCGCTAGACAGAACTGAAGATGACAACGCGCGTTGAAGTTACGGAAAAAATTGTTACAGAACTTACTGCCTACGTGCCTAAAAAGACCTTGTGGAATACATTCTGAGCATATCTATGTCTTCACAACTAGGCCTATGTACAATTTAGCACATTTTTTTCTTGGGGAGGGGGCAGGCTAAGAAAAAGTTGGAGGGGGAGGTTAAAGCCCGGTCGAACGTATGCTTCTTGAACTGCAGTTTTATTTGCGGCATGAACTGTATGGTAAAGGGTCTAACACGTGTAACCGAGTAATAACCGCTTTTCACCTGTGGCCTTGTAACTGAGTTCACGCTGCGGTATATAGTTACGATCCGTAAAATCTGATGAGTCAGAGCAACAACTCCCTGGTCAGGGAGATGAACGGTGGAGTGGTGGACTCAGACATTATTGTTTAGTTTGGGTTGAAAGGAGCCGGCTCTATGATGGCAAGATAAATTATACTGTATACTGCATTGCTGTCAGCTTACTGCAGACTATGATCAGTTGGAGAGAGAACTCAGGTAAGTAGCGTGATAGCTGGCCTTTTACCTTCACCCGACACCCGTTTGCGTTATGAGTGTAATTTTTTACACCATATTGAGACAATGCGTGAGAAACTGATGCTTTATCGTGAGAGCGTGAGATTGTGCTGAAATGCGTGACTCTCACGCTGAATGCGAGAGAGTTGACAGCCCTAATTAAACCACAATTACATCAAATTCGCCACTAGACTTCCTGCTAGGCAGAGTCGCCACTAGGGTTACTGTTAACATTACAGTTAACGCCCTTGTCTTTGCTCGTTATTTTGGGTGTAACCTTCAGATAGGCCTATACTCACATTACTAATCTTTGAAATTCGCTGGTAGCGCGACGAGTGAAGTGCTCATTTCACTTTGCAGACAGTGTGAATTGCCCACAATATGCCACTCGTTTAGTGCATTTCTTTGATTTAAGCGTTACACTTCAGCGAGCTTCAGCTGAGTTTCATTTGTTTCAATTGGCAGGCTACGTAATAACAGAATAAGGGAACACGATTTTCAGCCTTAACACCTTCCCAAAAGCGGACGTCATATATCGAAATACGACGAGCACGGTTTCAGCGTAAATCAGCGAGATATCGTATACCCTTTCGTGTTAGGCTACATGATAACATAGGTCTATCGCTCGCACAATGCTATCTTGATCACGTTCGATCATACAAGTATACTACCTACTACTCATTCCATGGAAGTACTAAAGTATTACCTAGTACTTCCATGGTTTTATCAGGAAGCTGCTACAAGTAGCAGCTCCCTGGTTATATCACCGATCGAGATCTCAAACCTGGGTGCTATATAGGCAGTAGCTACTCTCACAGACTGCAACAGAATGAATACATCCACCGCGTGGTATAAGTCTGGCCGTGTAGCAAGGCAAAGTTACTATGTGACTTTCACATTGCACTCTGGTTGGAGCTGCTACTTTGTCTGAATTCCCTATAAGTTAGTTCAGACTTCTCAGTTATGCTGCAGGATGTGAGATTGCTCTCAAAGCCTGCAGAAGTTGATCTGTGAAGCCACGAATGAAAAAACAACCCACTTCTCTGGACACGGTTGACGTTTAGATTGTAGCATTGCGAAGTAAAGCCCTAATTGTTGCTCGCATGATCTGCTAATACGCCTTGATTCTGGCTTGTAGCCAGCAAGTATGATGCAGTTGTGTATGTAACTGAGCCTAGGGCAGGGGAACACCGGCACTTTAAAGGGGAGCCTTGACCAGGATTTGCATTATATAGCACTTAGCAATCAGGCAATCCGTTTTTCTGAACAGGGGACAGGGAGCCACCCTGACCACTCTTCCTGGACTGCCTTATGAATATTTGTATGAAACCACTAGAAGCAGCGCTTTTACCACGCTCCCTATGCATCGGCTCTTATGTGTCTTGGGATCGCACGGCTGATAGTCCTCTTCAAAGGCCAATATCTTAGCTGATAGCCGGTCACACAATTGTGCGAGGAGAGACTGCTCTGATGTCATTCCAAAGAAATAACCTCAGGCCCGTAGCAAGGGGGCAGGAGGCAAGTCCCCCTCCCCCGAAAATTTTTTCTCCCCTCTAGAAAGTTTTAAGTCACCATAAACTTTATACATTTTTACACCACTCCCCTCCCGAAACTCCCCCGAAAAATTCCCCCTCATCGGAAGCCATTTCGCCCCCCCCCCACCTATCAGTACCTTGTCTAGCTACGGGCCCGAACAGCCTATTGGGACAGTAAGTTGATTATAAGGAACCTCTAGTCTAGCGCATTATTAACGTGATACATGTTTAAAGAGTAAGCTTATCGATAAGTTGGTCATTGGAAAAGCAGCATCAACTTGACATAAGAGCCAGGACAAACGAACCAGGAGGCTTCTTGTGAAATGTAAATTTATTCGGGAGACAATGATTGTAAAATATACATACAAAAGAGAAACACGGTTGGATTAGTTTGTATAGTTTACAAACTAGAGATTGATGGTGACGTTGGGCATCAATGTACTGTTGATGTCATCATATATTTGCAGTAATATACAGGGATATAAAACAACGTCCCTAGCAATGTAGGCCAGTGTAGCCCAGACATTACATTACACAAAGAGACGACCACGTAGTCTACAATGACAATTACAACTAGCTGTCTAACCCAAAGGGAATTCAGTTTGACATGCATTACGGTACGTAAAATTTATAATGGCATAGAATTACTTCCTCATGACTATGACATGACACTACCCTTTGAAGTCTAACTTGCAGTTTCTGAGTTTCTGGAAGGGTAAAGGCAGAAATTGATATTTGAAACAGGAATAAATTCGATGCTCATTCTGCTGACATTTTCTTTCAGTTCTCATAGGCTTGTGTGGTTCTGGAGAAAGACCTATTAGTACAAACGCAACTCTCGTCATCCCAGAGAGTCCCAATTCTCCCAACTAAGCAACTTGTATCCCCTCCGTTCACTGTATAAATCTTCTCCTTGTGCATATACAAAGATATTTTATAGTGTGTAATCCAGACACCTGATTACTCTCTTTGCACTGTGGAATGCGAGCTACTCTGGCCCGTAGCCATCTGTGACATTTTTCTTTTGGGGGGGGGGGCAAGTGTTGTGATTGGGGGACATAAAAGATTCCGCCACATTAATTATTATGCAGTTTCAATTTTCATCTGGGGGGCAGAAATATTTGGGGGGGGATTGCCCCAAAATGCCCACCGTGGCTACGGGCCCGGAGCTACTCTTCATCTTTGGAATTTTCGAGCTTTGATGTCACTCGAAGAGCAGTCACCAACTGAAAATTTGATATAATGGTGACGAGTGTTTGTCTTTAAGTTACTACGTTTGCAACCTCGTGTCCCTTTCGCAAGGGACTATAACCAGATAACATTTCTATTTCTCTGCAAACTAATTTTTGGGAACTGAAGATTTGAATTTCCAAGGTAACTCAGTTTCAATGTCATTAGAGAGGAGCGGAACGTGGGAAGGGGGGGGGGTACGTGAACCACCAATAAGTCAGTTGTGGGAATTTTTGCAGCTCTCTTCCTTCCAGCTCCCTGGACCAACATGGGATGATGGAACGTTATAAGACTGGAAAGAAAAATTGAAAACATTGCTTTCATAACGAGAATCTGTACAGTAGTAGCATAGGCGTACGGGACTCTCCCAAATTGGGGGCAGAAGATTTTTGCCCGAATCTCAAAAAAGTTGCCCAAAGTCAAGGACGTGAATCCATCTCCCAAGACGGAGGGATTTTCACCATATGCGAATCGCCGTCCTGGGGGAGGGGGCTAAGGGGAGGCCCTTTAGGGGGTGTCCCACTCCCCTTTGGAAAATTTTTGCTCACGTAACTTAGATGCAAAAGGTGCTACATTTATTGCTAAATTTCAGTTGGATATATTTCCAAGAATTTCTACTTTTTTAGGAAATCTTTTCATCTTGCTTGTTTAAGTGAATTTTTTACTCAGTTCTTGGGGAAAATCAGAACCACACTGCGCGAAGTAAGTGAACAGAAAATTGTTAGTCTACATATACCATTAGCAAGTTTACTCATATCTTATGAAATTTGGATATGGAAGTTATTGGGACTGTGCATGTCAGAGCCTTTCCGAAAGTCTAATAGAGGTGATACTGGCAAATAACTAAACTTTTGCACTTTTTTCGGGAATGCGATCAAAAATTTGGGAACTCGGTAGAAATTTGGGCAATCTTTCTACTTTTTCTTTATCTCTTCCGAAATTTCACCTATTCTGTGCCTGAATTTTTCTCATTTTTTTGCCCGAATTTTCGACCTCAGAAAATTTCTGGGGGCACTCTACCCCCTGCCCCCCGGTCTCGTACGCCTGTGAGCAGTAGTCTGTATAACCGCGAGAAACTACTCGTTCTGAATTACATGTTTAAAAGTACATGTACAGTTAGCCGATGATTCCTTCGGTGTTATTGTCCATAGCTAACAACGCATTGACTCACAAAAAGTTTCCTTATGCTTTACTAACCATGGAGCTAACACTTGGTCCAAGTGGCAGGTCCCTGCTTCAACAGCACGACAAACTGACAACCACACACACACATCGGCCGCACAATCATCCGTCTCGGTGACCTATTGAGCAATCGCGGGGAAAGCCCTGTATTGCGAAATATTCGAGCCGTGTTTCGTAATGTACGGACAGTCCCATGCAGTGTAATATGGGCGAATTCAAGCGATCCCTTCCTTTGTGCAATGCATAATAATATTCTACACAATATCGGTGGTCATTTGCTTTGCTGTTCAGTTGTTTTGATCTTATAAAATTCTACGGGAACCTGGATGGTCAATGTAAAACGGAATTTTGATGTAGACGTAGGAAGCAGGGAAAGGCTTCTTTAATTTGAAGCTGTAGCCTATCGGTGTCTATTCAAATTTGAGTCGGCTGGAAGTTCTAAAGGTATATATACACAGTCAATGTTTAATTTAATTATAGTGGAGAAGCAGTGCATAAATAGGAGAACACTGACAGACTGACTGAGGTGCAAAAGTTATGTTTTTTAACTGAGATGCGAGATTGTTTTAAACAGCGATTTCCCTTCTTGATTCCTGGCCGAATTAGGCAGGCAAGGAATCTATGCGATGATCATGTCGTGTGTGTGTGTCTGTACGTGTGTATGTGTGTTTGTGACGCTCGTTGTAATCGCGACATCTCAAGATAGGAATGACCGACACTTTTCATATTTGGTATACGGATTTGTCATGTTGAGAGGAAGAACCCTATTGTTTTTGGTGGAGGTCGTAGGTCATTTGACGTAACCAGAAGTCAAAGACCGAAAACCTTGAAATCACGATATCTGAAGATAAGAATGACCAACACTTTTCATATTTGGATAGATTTGACATGTTGAGGGAAAGAACCCTATTGTTTTGGTAGAGGTCAAGGGTCATTTGTCAGAGGTCATAGACCGAAAAATTGTAAACGCGATATCTCGAGATGAGAATGACATACACTTTCAAATTTGGAATATAGATTTGTCATGTTAAGAGGAAGGACCCTTTTCTTTTTTGGTTGAGGTCAAAGGTCATTTGAGCTCACCAGAGGTCAACGACCGAAAACCTTGTAAACGCGATATCTTGAGGTAGAAATGACCGACACTTCACATGTAGTATATAGATCTGTCATGCTAAGAGGAAGGACCCTATTCTTTTTGCTGAAGGTCAAATGTCATAAGAGGTCATCAGAGGTCAACGACCGAAACCTTAAAATCGCGATTTCTCGAGAGAGGAATGACCGATGCTTTCCATACTTGGTATGTAGATTTGTCATGTTGAGTGGAAGAATCGTGTTGTTTTTGATGGTGGTCAAAGGTCATTTGAGGTCATCAGAGGTCAAAGACCGAAAACCCTGTCATCACGATATCTAGAGACAGGAATGAAGGACACTTTTCATATGTGGTATACAGATTTTTCATGTTGAGAGGAAGAATTCTTTTCTTTTTTGGGGAGGTAAAACCAGACTTCAAAAACCAAAAGCCTTGTAAATACAATACCTCAAGATACCAATGATGGACACTTTTTATATTTAGAT
>WURT03116956.1:0-11884 GCA_009936505.3 Holothuria glaberrima
CTCTCATCTAACAGACCTTGAAGAGTGTAATTTTACATGTTTCCTCTTTTTACACCGTCATTGTCATCTAGTGAAGCACCCGCCCCCTTATCAGACACCCAAGCATGATAGATGCGTTCAAACTGTGTTTAGCAAATGAAAGAAGTGGTGTTGGGGCGGTAAATGCAAGTTTTGATAGTATAGACAAAAATGTCTCAATATTTTACATTCTTTTCGTCCTGGGCTATTCTTATAGGGAAAGAGGCTTAACCAGGGGCGTAGCGAAGGTGTAATTTTTGAGGGGGGTGTAGAGATCATATTTTGCCGACAGATCTGGTGATGCGTAAAACGAGCGCGAAGCGCGAGCTTAAGCGGATGGGGTCCAGGGGCCCGCCTTAGGGCCCCTGGTGGAGTCCAGAGGCAAAGCCCCGGTGGGGCCAGGGGCGAAGCCCCCGGAAGCTCTGAGGTTTTAGCATATTTCTGGGTAAAAAAATTAAGTCCCAGGATAGGTATATTTTGGTTCATGATACATTAATCAATGCAAAGATTCCTAATAATTTTAATGTGTTAGTCAATTACTCCGGTCATGTCACTATATTTTAGGAGCTAAACCTGAAGTTCAGAATTTTAAAATTATGTGTTCAGCATTTAAACACTAGACTCTTCAGGCGTTCAAATACCGTCAAACAGGCGTCCGGCGTTCAAAAACGGAAAAAGTGTTCAGAATCTTAACACTTGCGTTCATAATATGCTTTTCGAACGCCAGGATGTATTCCAGTTGCGTGCCCAAGATTTCTTTTAAGGGGGGCATGCAGTATGTCTTGTGATCGCCTGCCTGGGTGCCCCCTCCCCTTTGGAAAATTTTTTGGAATTTGAAAGGTGCCTAGATCACAGATGGTGCAATATTTGAGTGTATTTCTGCCCTAATGAGGAACCAAAAAATCTTGGTGACAAATATTTTACTACATAAAAATATTGCGCCGCGGACGTAATGCACGGAATTAGTCTACTTTCTGAACTTCGAGATGGAAGCAGGGGAGTGGGGCTCGGAGGTTAAAATGAAGGCTTGTGAATTAGGAAGTCCTGTCGCCTTAAAGCAGACAAATATGATGTGCTGACAGCAAGGAACTGGCAAAATTATTCTGACTGTCTGATGAGGCTGATTTTCTGTCAAAATTTACACCCGCGTAGAATTTGCTTGTCAAATTTTTGTGCGACATTTGTCGCCGTTTATGCGACATTGTCGCACAAATCGGGCTGGCTAAATTACTGGTCATATGACCCGAAATAGCACGCCTATTCGGAAGCCTTAAATTCGCTTTCTTTCCTCGAGTTGCCGACGGACTCGGTCACTCGTCCAATTACAAAGACAGTCGTTGATATGACCGTCACATGCATGATGAATTTGCCGACGGGCCTTCAACTTGAATGAGCCAATTAGATGAAGAGCCGAAAATCGAAATAGCCGATAACAGACTGGCCGCGCGTTCCCGTTCTCTCTTTCTCTTTTTTTTTTCTTTCCATTCTACGTCTTCCCTTTCACTCCCTTCCTTCCCCTTTCTTTTCCCTTCTTCCCTCTTCTCTTCCTTCTCTCCTCTTTTCCTTCCCCTCTCCCCTTTTTGCCGACAGACCGAAAATTTGCCGACGGCGACCAAAGTATTGGGGGGTGTGACACCCCACACCCCCGCTCGCTACGGCCCTGGGCTTTACTTAATTGCGAAACTTTGAAAGTCTGCGTAGAGACATCAGCATTCAGTGAGTTAGTTTTAGTTTATATACAGATATGTAACATTTGCTCGTATCCGTCAATGAATATGGTAGTAATCACATACAGGGACAGCAGTAGAGTGGTAGATGCTCTACATGGGGAACTGAGCAAAATTTATGGTCAGCTGACAAAATACTTTCGATTACATGACGTAAGAGGTATAGGACTGAGTATATAAATGTGCTTCGATTATTTTGAAGACGGAGCGTGCAGTGAAACGATATGACAAAATCGTTCTTAAAAACATGACGAAGCTACATACTTAGAGCTGCATGTAACGTATTTCAAGCTAACACTTTTCTATCAGTAGCTTCAAATTCAGAATTATGGTAATAGGCAAAGGACACAATACTCCAAAAACGCCCGGTTCAAATTGAACAGAATACGGATCAAATGGGCACTTTTGTAACTGATAAAGATCATTTTTTTTGTACTACTTTCGGTTCAAAACCAATAGTTTTTTGCTCAGAATGACCCAAAACTAGCCAAAGATTTCACCATACTTTGGTCCAGTGCCTATTTGAACGGATTTGGTTCAAATTTGAACATGACATTTTTAGAGTCTATACAAAGTAATGGACTTTTTTTGTAATAACACTCCAATAGTTTTTGGTTCAGCACAAAATCAATCATAAATGACTTTCAAAACATGAACTAGAGTTGTTCGTTTGGTTCATTACGTGAACTCGCAAAGTAAGGTAACAAAAAGTCTTACGTTCAGAAGAAGTGAGTTGCACAAAATCTATCCATCCTGCCATGGAGCTATAGGGAGTAGCTCCATGGTCCTTCTTCTAGACCGAACCTTACATCGGAAGATGACTGTTTTGAAAATCACCAGTACGGAGTGGTCCTTGCTTACAAACATGCATGAACTTTTCGGTGCTTTGCTCCATGTACCATTCTCTCTTTCCACCTTACTGGAATAAATCTCCCCACATTCAGTGGCGTAGCCAGCCCCCGGACCCCGGGTGGGCGAACGTGGGGAATATTTCCCCAAACTTCAGCTATCAAAGCGCGCATATCCCACCATCTAAGCGAAGCGCCACCATAGGTTGGCGCGTAGCGCACAGAGAAATTTGGGAGGATGATATGATGACTGATCGCCGTCCTGGGGGAGGGGTCTAATGGGTTTCCTCCTCCCCTTTGGAAAATTTTGGCTTACAGGGGGTGGACTAGATGCAAAATGGTGCTACACTTGATGTTGGATTTGAACTGAATATATCCCCAGGATTTCCTATTTTTAAGTAATTATTTTAATTTTTCATCTGAAATTTTCCTAAATTTTTTTTTCCATCCTCCCAGCCTACACCCCCTAGTTTCGCCGACAGGAGGAAACAGCATAATATCGAAGGCGTTAAAACTCAAACCTTTTACGTGAACGACGGACGATTTTCTCGAACACGAGAGGACCCGTGTCCGAAAAAGTTTTGAAAATGTGGAAAAATACCTAAATGAATCCTGCAATGCAGTGGCCATGTGAGCTACCCGTTACAATTTGCAGGCGTGTGAGTGTTTCAAATCTTTTCCTTTCCCTTTTCTTCTTTCCCTCTTTTTCTTTCCTTTTCTCTCTTTTTCTTTCCTTTTCTCTCTTTTTCTTTCATATTCCCTCTTTTTCTTTCTTTTTTCCCTCTTTTTTCTTTCCTTCTCCTTCCCTCCCTCCATTTCTTTCCCTCTTTCTCTTGCCTGTTTCTTTTTTCTTTACCTCTTTCTCTTCCCTTTTCTTTCGCTCCTTTTGACCTCTGCCTAACTCTTTTTCCACTCTCTTTGTTTCCCCCTTTCCCATCTTTTCATTTGTAGCTCTCTTCTTCTTTCCCTCTTTTTCTTTCCTTTTCCCTTTGTTCCTTTTTTCTTTCCTTTTTTCTCTTTTTCTTTCCTTCTTTTCTTTTCCCCTTTTTCTTCCTCTTCTTCCTCTTCTTCTCTTCCCAATTTCCCCATTCTTTACCGACACGCTCACCCCGCTCACCCGCTGCCTAAGCTACTGCCTATGTTGAAAGATCCATTTGTACTTCATTGAAGTTTCAATAAGCTTAAAAGGTGTTAGGAGCTAAGCACAAATGTACATGCCATCTGCTACATCTTAAAGAGGACATCACCGAATTTAAGGCCTGTATACACGAGCAACATTTGCAAAACATTTCCAAAACACTCCACTTGCAACAAACCCAAAAGACGCTTGTTTTCGGTTTGTTGCACAGTGTAGACAGGGGAACAACAGTTTGAAAACGGTTTGAAAATGTTTTGAAAATGTTTCGAAAAGAATTGACAGGGCATTTCTTCTGCAAAATTTTCAAAACATTTTCAAAACATGCTGTGTACCCTGTCTGTGGATGTTTTGGAAGTGATTTGGGAATGTTTTGCAAATGTTGCTCGTGTAGACAGGCCTTTAGGCTATCGCTTCAGCACTGCAGTCGCTTTAAATGAAAATGAAATTGTTCGTTTCGTCGCGCAGTCTCGCTCATACATAAGTGTTTCTTTGGTTTCTTGTCAATATGCATAACACCTTTACAACATGCGCAATTATGTGAGAATTGGTCAAAATTCAACAGACTGCAAAGTATAGGCTCGTTACTAGTCAGTTCATTTACATATTGCATAAACATTAATCCTTGCACCAGCATCTATTCTTACGAAGCAAGAACCAATCGTTTTCAATTTTTACTCTATTTGTCTTATTTAGTTGTCGACAAGATCCTCGGCATCAAATGTTTCTTCTATTTAATCCATGTATTAGGGTATCAGTAGAAATGAATGAGATTGTCAATGATAAGAAACGTAAATTGTAAGTGACAGACAAAAGAACTTAAACGCCGATGTCACATCATCGATCATTACAAGATAATCTGTAATACGCATTTCTGGGTCTAATTGGATTAGCATAAATTAAAGTCGAACTTTCATCTCCTATTCAGGTAATAGCTTTATTAAGTAATTTTTCCTTTTTTTTAAGTCGTCATGCCAAAGTAGAGAGAAGCCTTTCATTGGCTTGCTTGTAAATAGTTCAGACAAATTAGGAGTCCTCGTGAGGCTTTCACTTTCTGTTTTTTTTTTGAAATTTCAAGTGAATGGATTTTTAAATGTTAGGCCAACTCTCTCGTCTGACTGTTGTTTTCTATTGTATTTTATTTTTCAATGTTTAGATGTAAACTTTGTGCAATGATTCATCAGTCATCTGTTAAAGTCTTACGTTACAGGAAACGTTTAAAAAATTCGAAAGAAAGGGGCCTTTTTGTTTTCACGTATTCTTCAAAGGACAAATGGGGTTAGACAAAATTGATTTCGTACACCTTGTTATCCTCATTTATTGGTAGCCCTCTTAAACTGAAATTATGTGGCAATGTTTCCATAATTTATTTTTGAAATCACACAGAATAACCCCCGGCTACGCTTCAGTATGCTATTGCATTTCTGCTAATGCAGAATGGAAACATGGAACAAAAGGAATCAAAGTAGGTATCATCTGATTTTTAGCTTTTTCACACAGGTTAAAAAGTTAAATGATTTATCTGTTCATTATTATCAACTTGTGCAAAGAATAATACGGTAAGAAGAGAATTGTCTAATACGCCGATAGCTAAAATGAAACATTTTAACAATAAACTGAATATACGTTAGTAAAAAGTGCAATTTTCATGCCTGAATTTCTGAGCCCATTCAGTGCAATATTTTTTCAATACATTTTTCAAAACATCGCAATTTTACCAATTTTAAGAGCAGTTCTTCTGTTATCATTAACATATTGAATGCTTTGCAGGTTTTGTCGTTGGCAGTCTAGCAGCCATTTTCTGTGTTATAGCTATCGTCAGTGGTTTAAGCTTTGTGGGTGTTTTATTTGTGCTCAAGAGTAAGACGTGAGTAACCCTTCAGTTGTTAAGTCATGCGTGAAGGAATTTATTTTTGAATTCAAATATTTGAATAGTTTCTCCATTCATTGCCCCTCTGATAAGATGCCTGTTTAATTTGAATAGGCATTTTTTAGAGTGTTAGGACAAGACCTGTACTCTTCAAAAGGATATAATGCATATGTTCTCATCTTTATGTTGATTTTGTCATTCTGGATGGAATTATTGAAAATGATAAAACTTTAAATATAACTTCAGATTTTGTTATTATTTCAAAAAGAAGAGAAATAATGTTCCTGTAGTTGAGGAATCCCGAACAAACGCTAAGCAAAGCAATGAAATATATGAAGATGTCACAGATCAAAACGATGTTGTCAACGAAAATAGTTGTGAAGTACGGAATAATAGAAGTGAGAAGACAGGAAATGTAACATCAGCTGATTACAATCCACATGGTCAGCAAAGTGTTGTTTACAGCAGAGAAATAATCAGGCAAATATTGGACAGGAAGAACAGCGTTCCCGACGGCATGTATACAACACCTTATGCTATTATGTAAAGCGACACGATTCAAATGAGCTGCATTAACAAAACTAAGCATAATCTAGGTTCAAATAAAAAGGTTACTTTGGAAATGTATCAATTAGATTATTGTTGACTCCGCAGAAAAGCTAAAAAATTGTAGTAATCGACCACGGTGTTTAATTTGGTGTCATGCACCGGGAGTTGACTGTTGTATTAAAGTGTCAAAACATGTGTTGCAGTACTTTTCGTAAAAAATGTTAGGTTACAAGCTTACAAGCTCGGAATTTAAAGGAAAAAGAAATTCCGTTTTCTACGTAGGTACATATGATGAAGCAACAAATTATAAACAAGCAGCAGCAAACAGCTTCATTGTATCTTGTTCCGTTGTAGAGATAGTAGTTATTTATTGCAATGACAGGGTGCCACCATTTGCGAAATATGACGACTTGTAGCAAGTCTATTATGATGTCATAGAGCCACAACAAATTATGCATTGGCTCTGTTGTTCTTTATAATCTGTCTCAATAATTTCTTTGGTACTATATAGGTGCTGTTAGGTTTCTGTCTAAACTATTTATTCCCTAGGCTGTAAATTTGTAGAAAAGATGCACATTTTTTTTTTACTTTATTTCTTGAAATGAAAAACTAGTCCAAAGAAAACAAAAATATACATTACAGATTTGTCCTACTGTGGTTCTGATATGACATTATAGACTTGCTTCAAGTCATCTTATGGTGGCACACTGTCTTTGCAATAAATAGCCATATCTCTAGAACGGGATAAGATATACAACGATGCTGTTTGCTGTCGCTTGTTTGTGATTTGTTGCTCTATCATATTTACGTACTTAAAAGCAGAATTTATTTCCCTTTAATTATTTTCAGTTTGGCTCCGTGCGATCCCCCTACGCAGTTTACATCCTTGTGTCAATCCTGGCTAATACTGAGAGAGAATTATCGCGAGGGATTTTTATCGAAAAGCACCCTTGATTTTGGTATCAAAAATCAACATGCCTTGAAATCAGAGAGCAGTCAACATATTTTCAGTTGTATTCAGTTTAAATATAATATTTCTTTTTTCTGTTCACAGAATATTTACAGAAATATTGATGCACTTTACATAACAACAAAAGTAACATAACACTGTAAGTAATAACAAAGTTATAATAATGCAGTGATATTGATCTAGTGGGTCATGAAAACGTAGGTGTTAGAGCAATGTACGTAAATATTCTACCATGATAGCAGGAAAGAAGGGAGGGGGGCAGATGGAAGTTAAAAACCTTTTCCAGTCTGGTCTAAAGTTGGAGATACGTACCTGCAAAATTATTAAATCACAGATCTTAACGCTAATAGGCAAAAGGAGAGAGATTGGGAATACAAAAACTTTATCGGGTATTGTTAAGAAGCATAGTCAAACAACAAAGGGGATTAACTTACTTTATGAAGACGCTTTAACCGATAGCATTCTTTATGATACTACAGGTCTCACAGGAAAACACCACTATTTACCGATAAATGGGGGTAGAAGGTTAAAGTTAATCGTCTTTAGTCTTACATAACTATTTACTTAGCTACTTTGCGAAATGAAAAAAAAAATTAGCGTGCATCGATAGGAAGGAAATTATAGAAATGTTTATTAAGAAAATACCGCGGTGGTTGTTGCAAAGGTCCTCCTAGTAAAAGTCTAGGGTGATAGGAAAAGAGCTAGTCCTGGATGAGCGATTTGAAATAGCACGGAAGCAGGAACAGCACGTTTAATGCTGCGTATAGGAACTGTCTGGAACCCAATAAATGTAAACTATGAATTGGATTTGGGAGTGTCAAGGCATTGTTTTGAGCCCATGGTGTTTTGCTTTACTGATTACCCCAATTACAACAGCACCTTTTTTCTAACGTCCCCTGTACGATCACGCCATGTTAATTGATGGCCAATTACCTAGTACCAAAAATGAAAAGAAAAGTGGCAAGTTATACATCATGAGGAAGAATTTTTAGGTTTTGCAAGAATGAGCCTCCACATTATAGACTTTGACGGTCATTCATTCAGTCAGTCGTGTTTTTGACTTTAATAAAATTTGTTATTATATACCAACCTATTTTTACTTCCGTGCCTATTTTCTCTAAATAGGTGAAAGTTTTTTACGGGCATGATTTGTGCCTTTACTACTTCCTGCCTCGTCACCATTTCGGTAGGGTAAAAATGCTCTTTAAACTTCCCAAAAGTAGTAATAACTGTGGCTATCCGGTATCAACGCTTTCATATACTCATGAATAATAGGTGGGCTGCTCGAGCTCCCTCTGTTTTCTACATGTTTCGACATATAAAACGTCTCATAGTTCATTGTTCTTCGAAATTCTCATATAAAGTGTCGTGAAAATTGTCTTTTTGAACGTTTCTGCCACGATTGACTGTATCGTCTTTTTTGTATGATGAGTATTACATGAAGTAAGTATAATACGATCGAATCAAATCAAATATTTTCTAACTGTGCTAGCTCGATATTTCTCTAGTCACGTTTTCCTGACCACTAAGGAATAAAGTGTCAATAAGTTTACTAGCAAACAAAAAACATTGTACGTACTCTATGGTTCTAGTTGATAGGCTATAGGCAATAGGCACCTCATGAGGGTCCCCCACATCTCTCTGACCCTAACGGTATTTTTTAAAACCATTTGGTATCCTGAACTTGCAATCATATGGTTACAGTAAACATTTTGAGTCTCACTTATTCACAATGGCTGCCTAAAACAAAATGGCTGGAAAAAGTATAATTTTTTTTTTTGTATTCAAAAATAATAGAAACGAAGGTGATCTTTCAAAAATACTTGACACATGTACTTTTAAAAAATGTTCAAATTTTGTGTAGAAAATTCCAAACTGATTTGTTGTAACACTTTCGACGAGATCCAGGTTAATCATTTTGTCTCAATAACAACGAGTGATAAACCTCAAAATTTCATGATCAAAGCTGGATTTTACAAACCTTGGCTCAAAAGTCATAGAGAATTCGCTCCCTTGAAAGTTGGAAAAAGTTTTCCTGACCTCGAAGTCTCTCCTTGTTTTACAACTGACAAAAAAGCCACGTTCTTGCAGATTACATGGTCCAGTGACCGCCTATACTTCTAAGGGAATCTGAACTCCCCGTTTTTTGTCGGGCTGTGAAAACCTGGTAGAAATTCCAAGGACATTTCGTTGTTTGCGGTTTTCAATTGTTAAAAATTCGACCAAGTCGTGACGCTATCGGCCAAGTCATGACGTCCACTTTCAACGGGCAGATTTTTCTAATGTGTATTTTGGCCAATATGGCGGAAAAGCTGCACACATGTAAACACAACACGGTAAAAATTTCCCACTAAACTAAGAAAATAATTTAAAATAGTCCAAATCATTACAGAAAACGGTTATTAACACTATATTTCAATCAAAAAGCCCGTTTTGTTTTTAAAATTTTAACTTACTATTGAAAGGATGGGTTCTGATATTTTCCGCAGAAACCCTGGCTAACCAAGATGGCGGAAATAATAATATACGGCTAACCAAGATGGCGGAAATAATAATATACGGCCACAAATATAATAATTAAATAAAAATAACACATGTCACAAAAAGTACCCATTGGAATAAAACGGAGACCGTATATCTGCGTTGGTAGGCAAATGACTTTATTCACACGTTTTCTAGTTTAACTTGTTTAGGAGTGTGCGATCTTAGTTTGATCATAGAAGATTCTCAGATCATTCCCGTGTTCTTAAAGAGTGCAAGTACACAAGCGTAAAGTTGTTTTAAAGGGCCTGCAAGACACTCTCACAACTGAGCCGAATGTCGCCATTCCGATTCAACCCCAGGAAATACCAGCGAAATTTGGCATGAATTTTGATAAACATGAAGGTCGCAAAATTGAACAGAGAAGATCTCTAAATTTTTGAAATGAGTCTTGATGATTCTCTCTCTACCAGATTAATGATGATAAAAGAATTTACAACATAGAAAGTTATCTTAGGTCCCACGGGCCGAGTTCACAGGTGAATTGATTAACCCTTTTATTTTAATAATGATCATGCATGTGTTTTTGTCCCTTTTCCACTGATTCCCCTGATACTCGACTCCTGGAGTTGGCCTCCGCTAGTCCCGTCGCTGTCACCATACAGCTCGGCCAGCCATCAGCATAGTACGACACTCTTGCCTTTGTCACCCAGATGACGAAGCAAACTGGTCCTCTTGTGATAACAATAAATTCGGCACCCGTATCTCTGTCCGAAATTTTGATCTTTCTTTCAACTTTATCATACAATCCTTCACCATCCTCTCCTCTCTCGAAAAGTTAATTAATATTTCCAATAATATAAAATAGATTAAAAATAATTCTTTCAAAGATTCAATTCCTATAAAGACTCGATTCTCACGAGGTCATCTGCCTGCTACATGACTGTTCCCGTTTGTCCTTTTGTCGGCAAGAAGTTTGGAAACCTTTTCAAGAAACTCTTCCGGAACAGTTCCACTGCAAGTGTCAGCTCCTGCAAATCATTCTTGAATGTAGCTCCCGAGTGGTGGCGCTCTTATAAATAAGTCGGCTCGACCGTGACAGATACACATAATAAATTTTAAAGATGTGTCTTTGAATGTGACTACTGATTATATCATGCCAGTGATACAGAATTTGCATAATACACATACAAACACAATGAATACAGTATAACATTTAACATTCCACATCGATCATACTTTCCTATTGCAGTCACTACAGAGTTAATGTTGTATTCACTTACAATGCGGTTAATTACAATATGGGAGCAGCCGTGTTGTTCAATGTACTCTGAGAAAGACTTTGCCGTTGATAAACTGCTCAAAAATGATTCAAAGCGAAAGAAAGCCAACTTGATATCACGGTACGAAAGTCGATATGGACTTTACCTTTAATGAATAATTTTGAGAAAAGTAGTTCAGAGCAATGGTATAAAGGAAGAGGTGTGGGTTAAAAACACCTTGTCAGTCATTTCGCCCGTAACAAAAAGGCCTCAGATTAAAATGATTAAACCGTACTAAAGTAGTAAAAGTAAGGTACGACGCTCCTAGAGGATGCAGTGTTTAAGAGCTTCAACTTCAGATCCCGACGGATAAAGTATGATGTGGTTACAAAATGAGAGACTTTCGATACTATAATAGTGTATTGTGCCCCTGGATTTAATTAGTTCCCCGAAAAGCCTTTTTTTTTCTATTAAATGATGAAGAGGCATATGGGTGCAGGCACGGATCCATATACAAATTTTGAAGGGGTACAAGATGGTTATCTCAACCCCACCGAATGTGCACCACTAGTGCAAAGCCCAAATTTACGCTTGTGGGTTCCAGGGGCGGGAGTTGGGGCCGTAGAGGGGTTCAAGGGCAGAGCCCGGGTGGGGTCCTGGAGGCTAAACCCCTTAACTATAGCAAAAAAGACGCTAGAATTGATGTGAATATAGTTTTCGGAAATTCTTTTATTTTATTAATGAAAGGTTAGTCGAGTACAGAGCGTTGAAGTAGCCGATTGCGAGCAAAGACATCGTTTTCATTGCAAATTTGCATTCAGGCAGTACTCTCAAAAACATTTTTTTTTCTAACCAAAATAGTTCTGTCACTAAAATAAGTCTAATTTATCAGTTCTTTGTAATCCTCTTGATGACGCCGTTATACTTCAAATAAGTTTTTTATTTTTATTATTTGTTTATTTATTTATTTATTTATTTATTTATTTATTTATTTATTTATTTATTTATTTATTTATTTATTTAT
>WURT03116967.1:1279-11883 GCA_009936505.3 Holothuria glaberrima
AATCTTAAATCTCTACAGAACATAGTCCGGATCTCGATTGCTGTGTTTAGGGTTTCCGCATAAAGTCAGCGCGTTTCTTATTATGAGTGGGAGCTTCCTTTTGAATACACACATGACCCTAGATACTGCCCCGGGGGTGCGGATTGCTTGAATCGCCTTTGGGGTGCTTTGGTCGCACCCCCCCAACAGCAAGGAAAAGAAGCGACAAAAATCCGTAAAGCACGATATATTCTGTTATGTTCTAGTTTATTTCACATGGTTCCCACAGCAAGATTTCAACAGTCCAATCGACGAGCTCCCCCTTCTCTCATTCTCAATCTTCCTTCTGCTCTCACTGCCAGGGGAAGCATGAAATATGTACATGTAGGTGACCTTTCAACTTTCCCTGTCCTATGGTTATTAAAAACGTCCGTTCTGTCACATCACTCTCCCACCTGGATTGTGAATTCCACTGAACAAGCAGGAAGTAGGAAAAATTGAGTAGAATAATCAACGTACCTCCCGTGACGACTCAAGTACAGCGCTTTACGTCCGATCCTAAACAAGAAGCTACTTGTGAAGAACGCCAATTATCACAATAATATAACAAACATTAGTACTGTCATACATAGCTATCGGTATTCTTGTGACACATGATAAGAAGAGCAAAACCAGCAATTTTCTTTTCTATAAATGCAGACCTTTGCAATGGAATATTGCTTAGAATGTAGGACAACGAGACACAATCATGATGGCAACATTTCAAGCTATCACATAAAGATAATACAAGTATAAAAATGGACAAAACAAATAAATTCCAGGGGCTCATATTACACGACAGTCTCGTTCAGAAAATAAGAATAAAATTAATTCTGTGGGCTCATCCAACATGAGAACCACGTCTAGAAAACTCACGGCAGACAAATAAACAAAAACGGTCGACCATCATGGGATAAAAGGATAAAGATAGTGCTAACACCCGAGAATGCATGAAAACCGACTTACTCTAAAGATAGCTATCTCCTGTTCCTGTAGGTAGAAATTACATCATGACCTTGGTTAACATACTGTTTGCACGAGTCGTTAAAATCATGAAGTGTAACCCATTAATTTTACTTTCAAGAAAAAGATTTACATTTAACCCAATATGACCATTTCACAGCAATGAGGCGTTTACTTAATATCTCCTCAATCGTGTACATAGTCTGGGCGGAGGAGATTTTTCAGTCTGGGGTAACATGTTTTCCAAGTCTTTATTTGCCATAGTCTCCTCGTGGTCGAGCTGTGCGTCATTGCACTGCCCCAGTCTGGACGAGCCAAAGCTTTTTTAAGTACAACTGGAATCAGCTTGCGCTAGGGGTAGTTTGTTGTCTCCCTTCCTCCTTAAATTAATATTAATATGAGAGGGTATCTCCCCAGTGTAATAAGGACTCCTTCACGGTCTATTTAACTTCTAACTTTGACCTGGTTTAACGACGAGTGTGTAAAGATAGACAGTATCTCCGACAAGAAATTCAGGAAGGTTAGCCCTTTTGTCAATTTTAGATTTTGTGGCCTTTTGGCCTATGCTGAAGCGATTGCGTGACCACTGTACGTCCATGCTCGGGATCATATATGACGTTCCCAAGAAAATATGTTACAGTGGCCGAACAGTCGACAGAGATCTGAAAGTGTCTGTCCCATGAAGTTAGTTAGTTAGCAGATTAGTTAGACGTTGGTAACGGCCATGGACAAGGAATAATAGGGAAAAGAGGCAAAAAATATAATGTCAAAACATGGGATAGTGTTGTATGCAAACTAAGTAAATGGCAGTAAGGTGTCCCAAGTCGTGTGATCGTCGTCGAGATACTCAGACAGTGAACCTAGAATAAAAGACATCATTGTTTCACTTTGACCATTGCATTGTAGGTTAAATGATGTTGTGTGAGTTTTCTTCACGTTGAGTAATGTTTACACACTTCTGCTACAACTTTCGAATCAAAGTTGGTGCCTCTGTCAAATTGAAACGATTCGATCCGGGGGCACCATGTCGACATAAAATCGTCTCAAGAAAGGCAGTTGCGATAGTACACGATTTAATATCAGGTGGATGAATTTACTCAACATACTTTGTAAATGAATCAATGAACACTAGCATGTATCGATTGCCCGTGTTTTGACAGACCGGAAGAGGCTCTAATATGTTTGTGCTTATACGCTGAAACGGTTCAGTGACAGGCACTGGGTGCACATGAGCGCTCACAGGAGTTACTGTGCGATTTCTTTGGTTACAGGTCGTACAAGACTTAACCCAATTTACAATATCTTCATACATCTCCTTCGAAAATATCTACCCCTCGTTTTCTCAATGGTTCTTGAAATTTCAATGTGCATCACAGTGCATTCATAGTGCATCTCTGTAAGCACTGCATCAACCAGAACCCGAGGTAAAACAACTTGAATATCACATTTGCCGTCTTTTTTACGTAACACCTTTCGTTTTCTGTGGAAATATAATACAACTGATTATTGTCTATAACATATTGCAAATTCGTGAGAGGGAAAGGTTTACATTCTTTGTCGTCTTCAGCTGATTTACCATGCTTAGTGTAGTCAAACAATTTGGTTATCAATACATCTTGTCGGTGCTCTCGGACGAGGGTTTTGTCTATCCAGCAAGGAACTTAAGAGTGCTAAGCGTGGCATTGAACTGAAAAACATCCAAACCAGTCTGTGAGGGAGATTCATGGCTGATCCTTTGCGGTGTTCCAATGTAACCAACATCCGTGCTCTCAGGACAGATGCGCCTACTAACCCCAGCGGCATTGGAATGGACCCTCCCAGGGCTATAAATAGCATTAAAATCGTACCTGCAGGAAAACTATCCATCGTGCGAATTTTCCAGATGGTTCTTTCATAGTGTCACTGTAAGTAACCATTGCAGAGCTGATTGATCTATAACCACAGAAAAGTGTGATTGCCGCAAGTTTATGTGGCACGAACGGCATCCCAAGGATTTAACTCTGATCGTGCCACGCGGTCTTCAAGTAGCGTTTTGGCAAGGCTCCAAGAAAGGTCGTGAACCTTCAAGAATATTCGGAAATCATCCAAAAGCTGATATGCTTCTACTTTAAGAATTCAGAACTCCTACCTCGAAGTTCTGATTTTAGTGATGATCGTCTCTGGAATCTTCCTTTCGACCAAAAACATTCTTCGTGCAAGAACATGCTACAGAATTTGCTATAGAAGAAATCCCTGGAATAGTTGAATATCGGTAGTAAAGGAATCCCTTGCAATAACAGAGCCGAGATAAAGCCTTTCTAAACAACCATGACGGATTCTTTGCGGTACACCAGACTATTACTGTTATCATTTTCGTATACCTCACTGCATGTTGAACAAACCGTTCAACCTTTCTTCATCAAAGTGCAACGAGGGACTTTGCTAAAGAACTGTAGCTAAAAGAAAGTAGCCTACAGAGACTCTAGTCAACAAGAGGTTTCACGACAATTACAAGACAGGGAGTACAACCAGCTTATGTCGCTTCATGACCTTAACACTCCCCGCAGGGATCAAATCCGCTACTATAAAGACGCCGCACTAAAAAGTACTACGAAGCTAAAGATCGCCAGCCAAGACTAGAGATAGGCATATTATGCAAAAAACTGTAAATAGGCCTAAGCTAAGATTTAATATTTATAACAGTTACAGAAAGGTGGTTAATTAGGAAGCAAATCGAGTTTTTAATCTCGTTCTTCTGCGGTCGTTCGTTGTTACTGGTTTGCATGTTATATAGAGCAGTAACACAAGAAACATGAGAAATTTTTGACACCATAAATTAGGGCTAGACCCTCCTTCTCTCTAATAACATTAATTAGCTCGCTACCACACAACGACCTCCCGGCGTACGAAATTACCCATTCTTTGCCATACTGGGTCTGAGTAAGAACCGCGCCCAGCGAGAACCCAATCGTATCTGTGTATATCTGTAAAAAGAACGTGGGGAAGGTCCGGCTTGTGATAGACAAAGACAGGTCTGCCCTGCAAGGCTATTGCCTATGCAAAAAAATAAAAGAAGTAAAAAAAAAATACAGCTCACATTAAGATATGATGAGGGAGTCATTCTATAAGGAGTTTCTGATTTTTACCGCCTGACTCTAAATTTAGAAAGTGGTGAGTAAGTATTCTAATGCTCTTATGTGTGAAATATTATAGCTCAGATTGTGTGAACAACGCTGGTCTGAGCCTGAGGAGGTGCTACATTTGAGAAGATGGAACTTAATTCCAAGACGCAAACGCAAGCGCACGAACAAGCGACACAAAAATGGGGATGAACAAACTTTTTGAAGAAAGATAGAGCAGCTGAAATATTCTTTAGATCTGTAGTTTTCATTGGTTTTCGTCCTCTCATTGGGTTTTGACACTGGAAAAGTTCCCTCCAGGGGCGGACTGGGGAGGAAATTCCTACCGGGAAATTTGACCCCTAGGGGGCCCCGGACGCACGTTATTTAAACTACCAAAATCGCAGTTAGCATACAATGGCAGCCAGTGGTGCCGCCAGAGGTTGGTGGTGGGGGGTGGGCTCTATAGAAGATGAGGCTTTAAGCCCACCCCAGATACACCCAGAAAGACGTTTTAAATAGGCATATTCGCATGGGGCAGCTTGCACCCGGAGCGAATCTTTCCTTTGTCACCTTGTGCAGGTGATGTCCTAGGGATGGGGCTTAGGATGTCCCTCCCCTTTGAGAAAGTTTTGTTAATTTAAGATGGCTTAGACGAAAAATGGTGCTTTCTATTTGACAAATTTTCGAACTGACCATATATTAGAAAACTTTTACAATTAAGGGAATACCGTATGTCTGAGTGACTGTAAAGGAAAGGTGTGTTGACTAAGTGGAAGGGTAACCACTCTTTCGCTTGAAAATTCTTGTTTAACTATAAGGTAGCTTAAATGCAAAATACAGGTATCTTTATCTAATGTACTGTTTATGCTACTCATGATATCACATTGCTCTAAGATTCCTTACTGATGCGGTGTCCTTGCAAAGATCGAAGAAGTACTTTGTCGTTAAAGTGCTTTGGTCAAAATATTGTATTATTGCCCCAAAAATGGCTATAAGATATGGAGTATGTACATTTTGACGAATGCGCACCAAGCGCGCCTGAATGTTGCGTTTAAAAGCATTTCCATAACAAAAGTTGCCGGCACACTTTGCACTGAGAAACATCAAATTCGTAATAAAATACATCCGCAAATTAAAGGTCTAGTAATTCGTATAAGCTTTTAATTTTCATAAAATGTATCTTTCCCAAATTTCCACTACTTCACATTCTTCCATGATGCTCTGCTCCTCTATAATGACTCCTTTGCACACGAACAATCAACGTAATTGTAAAATCCCTCACCGATGATCATGAGAATATATTTGAGACGGTACTGATAGTAAAAACAGCCACGCGGTGAGACTTCACGCGCGCAAAGCGCGTGAAAACTTTTCTACTTTGGTGAAGGATTTGCGAGAATTTTGATAGTTTGAGAGCAACTTGTGATAAACATTGATCAAAATTTATTCATTGTTCGAAACACACCTCACCCTACCCCTCACGGAAATCTATGTCTTCAACGCCTTTGTGGGTCATTTTCGGGAAAAATTTCGGAAATCGATTGGGTGAACGTACCGCCCCCATGCCGGCACCACTGATGACATCTCCCTAGCCTGATAGTAATTTTGATAGTTAAAAAACGTTTTCAAATAACTTAAAAAATCCACCTTTTGTCTTCTTTAAGAATTTTTGATCACTATACGTTGCCACTATCCCCAGCTGACATAAATTGTCAAACTCTGATTACTTGAGCCCTTGAGCCTTGCATGGTATATGATGTTTGCCGGCATCAAATCCTCCGGCCATAGGAAAGGCTCAATTTCTTAAACCAATAAAAAAGTGAATAAACAATTGAATTCTGAGTTGAATTGGGAATGATGTCATCAATTAAAGTGCCCTCAAAAAGACCTTTTTCGATACTTACTATCATAAATGCTTTTAGATTTTCCTCGGAGTTTGCTGAAATCTTTTTCCCAACTCACCTGAGAGAATGAGAGGGTTAAAAAATACACATTTATAGACTTTGAAAAGAGATGTGTAAGTAGACGCACGGAGTCCATACCTGTACAAAATCCACTAATAGCAGGTGAAGCAGTTTCTGCAAGCTACAAGCTCTCTCTTTCAGGTAAGAGCGCGCAAATGCAGAATGTGTACAACGACTGTTCACGAGGAGAATCAGCTCGCAAAAAAGCCGTGTCCATAGCTTCGTCCTTGTGCGAGTAATGATTTCATAGTTTAGGCATGTATTTTCGCCCCAAATTGTACTTTTTTTGGGTGGATTCCACATTCCGTTCGTCCGAGGGCCCCAAAACTATAGGTCACCAAGGTTATTAGTTAATCCAGCACGAAAAATCGCTATATAGACTTATGGAATATGACGAAAGGGGACCCCCAAAGAGGTGGGGCTCTGCGAGAAATTTCCCGGTATCCCGGTGGGCCAGCCCGCCCCTGGTTCTGTCTCATCCCTTGTCTGCCCCCTGGGTTCTAAAATACAACCTTAGTTGTATTTTAAAACCCAGGTAATCACTGATTGATACGATGGTCTATACTTCGATCATTAAGCAGAGTGACCCAGCATCCCTAGTCTACAGAGACTCGTCTCAAGAAGATATGACCCCTTAATTGCTGGAAAGTCCAAAGGAGACAGAAAGAAGTCTCACTGAGAGAATGAACCCCTTAAATCCTACCTGATATATAAATACACCTTTTAACAGTTCGGTAGGTCACACACGTATGTTCCTAGACTGATGAAAATACGTTGACTATAAGTTGTCACGAACAGCCCATAACGTATTAAAAGGCGATTGAAATAATTCCTAATTCAAGAATCATTTCTCGATAATAAGAAATATAACCTGGGCCTATCTAAATTAGGCCTCGAAAGAATAAAGTTCATAACTAAACGTCTTATGGGAAACCTTCCTAGAATGTCGCTCTTAGCACCCCTGTGAAATTCCAAAGGGATGCTTTTTGAGGACGACATTAAACCCTTTCTCAAATTGCGAAAGGGGACGTATTTTTTGAGAATGGCACGCTAAAGTCCCTGCAAATTACGCTTAGGAAATGAAAGAGACCATCGCAAAGCATTATATACCTGTAAAACAGTGTTTCTTACGTATGGCAGAATTAGCTAAGGAGGGAATACAAGGTACTACCTCTAAGATCCCTTAAACGCAACTGCAAAAAAAGGCGACCCCTGCTGCAGCATGGGACTTGTAACAATCTTCGACATGTGCGCGAAAGTTGTTACAATGTGAACTAGCCATAAATATTTATCGTACCTGTGTAGACCTCAAAACATGTAATCCTCAAAACCTTGTCACGGCTAAGAGAAAGCTTCTGTGATAGAGGTACGCTGCACTGCCAAAGCGAAATTCAATCGGCATTACGAGAAATTTTTCTGATGCTTCTCTTTTTGTCATTTTCCTATCATGAGACAATCTTTATTAATTACCCAAACTATTTTTAACGGTTCGCTACTGATGAAGTTTGGCTATCTAAAGGACCAAAGCAATAGAAACCGGTCTAGCCTGGTCAGAGATTAAACCAATAATACTTTACTATTTTTATATGGTCATTTATTCATTCTTATACAGCAAGCTAAAATAAAAATCATGAAGTTAAACAATTTCAATGCACCGTCATTAATGGTAGACTGTATCTGTTATCGCCGGAAATTTTGATTATGCTTGAAAACCGCACTTTTCAGGTAAACATAGAGACAGATATGTAGGAAATGCAGGAACGACGATCTTTGCAGAGTATGGATCATGTAATTGATAATTACAGATATGAACGAAAATTGTTGAGAGCTTTATTACTCTCTAATAATCTACGTAGTGTTTCTCAAAGTCCTTTTAACGAGTTTGAATATTTGTGACATTATGGTGTTTGAAACGTTTAAAAACCATTGAATGTGCATTATATAAGCTCGGGTGTCAGCAATATAGAATTTTGCAAAATTCATGAAGCTAACAGGAGATTAACATGTACAGAGGGGCTGATTAGAAGACATATAGAAACGATGGAACAATAAAAGAACAACTGCGAAAGAAATCCAGTATTAAGTTCATGGTATTTTTTTCTTTTTTGGCTATATTTGGTAAATCTTTGATATGATGTATATAGAGTAGACATCAGACAATCAGAAGAGTATGTGCACCATTTTGCTTTTCGTATGCAGGGTGAAGGCAGCCACTTCAAAATAACCATCATTTTGATCCTCTGGCTAATTTAGCCCAAAAAAGGCTCGCTTGCTCCTGAATGTGGTATCTTAAACCTTTTTTTCAGGAGTAAAAGTGGTAAAATTTTTGAGTCTGCCGCGATATTCTTAAAGTTTTTCTCAAACTATTGATCTGTGTTTTTCGTAGTGACCTGTCGAATCTGGCCTTTCTCGCTTAAAACGTCAATTTTGGCAATTTTTAGCACCTGGGACAAATTTTGAGTCCCAGATTCTCTTAAATTATGCATTTCTACCACCCTGTATTTTGTTTATGGGTAACCCGATAACCAGGTAAAACATGGGGAAATTTCGACTCCCTCTTTAAATCTACACGGAATGAAGGGTACCCAAAAGTCGCAAATTTCCTTGCTTTTTGAAACTTGGAAATTTTGGTATCTGGCATCACTGTGTAGTAACAAATATGTGTTCCATCTTCATAGAAACCTGCAGCCTTATGCCTCAGTAGTATCTAGACAGTATTTCAACTCGCAAATCAGAATGCGCATATAACTACAGGCTCCCAAATATTGCGATTGCAATTTTCATTTTTCCGAGACAAATTAGGGTCTAGAGGCAGTTTTGAGCCAAAATATCTTCATCAGTATCATACAGATGGGGTGGTGGTTGTGGAGATGGTTTTGATGGTGATGGTGATGGTTGTCATACATATTGTTATTCCAAGGTCACTAAACTTGAGTGATGAAACACGTGGAATGCAAGCAAAGTACCCGGCGGCTTTGCTATGTATGCAAACAAAATTGTAACATCTGAAAGGCCCAAAGAGTGGTGATAACAAATGTATCTCTGACTGCGGCTTGGAACATTCTTAATCCCCTCCCCGAATAGTACAGGCACGCGTTGTGTTACAAGTATGATGATTTCAATGACAGACCCTAACGATATGTCGAATGATATAGATCAAAGGAAGTACCTCTGAGCGGACGAATAAAAAAAGATGGTCTGTGTTTTAGGAAATATTTTAGCTAGTAAATGCAGTATATATTTAAAACATTCTGAGATTGGTTTCAATTAATATAAATATTTAAAACGAAAGAGTCTGAAGTAGTTTACGAATTTAGTACCAGCAAACCACCCAGCCTTATTGATGTCCCTATACATAGGTTATTCTAGATAAAAATCAACGATGTCCTCCTCAATCTTCGACAAGTGGTTACAGAAAAGAGAGACAAGGGACATGAGACCATACTTTTGATTACCCATTAGACGGATTAGAGTGTATTCACTGTGAGTAATAATGGATTCTTGCTCTGCGCCATTCCTCGACGGCTAATATGGACAACTTCATCAATCAACCAACCAGAAACCCATCAGGTACCAGAGTAATGCTTTCCACGAGGTACGTCTTTGTCAGAATGATTTTGCCAATATTATGTAAGTCTAGAGGTAATTTACATCTGGTAATGCAGAGACTTAAAGAGACTCAAAGTGTTGAAATCAGGGTATCCCTTATATTACCCTGGACTGTCCGGTCAGTGGAGTGGTGGTTGAAAATCTTACACCGGCATGATACTACACTCTTACCGGTTGGGTCTGTCTTTTAACCAACGATAAACCAGCTCTGGGCACATATTTGTCCGAAGCTTCATTGGACAAAGCAAATTTTGTTCAACGGAGATTGTGTAATGGTTTTGCGTATTAGTTTGGGAAACCGTTTGACTCATTAAGCTACCCCAAAAATTACTCAACAAGTTCCTATCCTCAAAATTGGTAAAACTTGCACCTCTTAGTGGTGTAACCTTTAATTATTTTATTACATTCTTGTAATTCAATTATTTATACCGACTACATAATCTAAGCCTTCCCACGCCTAGGATTGCTCCAGTCCGGTTTTTCGCTTCGACTATTAATTTGTTGAAAATATCATGCAATAAAGCACAAATCTCAGAGTACCATAAAGAATGTAGGAATGGAGACCTCAAGATGTTTTTAGAAGGGAACGCAACTGAATATTGCTTGTAGTGATACTCGTGGGGGTCCAGAAATCGGGAAGTTCTTTCTTTTCTCACGGCATGCTTGATTTGCAAGATTTTCTTTTCCCAATCAATCCGGTATGAAGTCGCCCCCCCCCCATTCAGTGTTGTTGAAAATGTAAAAAAGCTTTTGGTCTATACTTTGCTGATAATTGGAAAATAATTAAATTTAAGAAATTTCTGCAAAATTTCCACGGATACAGAAGTGATGTCTCTTAAGCGAGTCAACTCAAAATAGGCTACATGAACTGGGAATAATGGCTCAAACATTAAGTCAACACAAATATGTCGACCTAATGTGCATTTTTATGGCAAGGAATGGTATATAT
>WURT03116989.1:0-11883 GCA_009936505.3 Holothuria glaberrima
AAACACCTACTTTTTCGTTTTTCTGGAGCAGTCGGGGCCGTCTCTGGCGCTTTTGCGCCAGAGCGCCAGACTATTTTGGTGCCCTGCTGTAGCAGATTGGGTACTGTATTAGGTACTGTCAACCAATATGCAATTGACTTACTATCATTTCATGTAATACTTTGTTATGTAATTTTATAGGAACAAGCAGGGTGAGTTTGGCATTACAGGATTACAATGCATGCAGGAAAGGATTGCCTTTTTGTTGTACCAACTATCAAGTATAGGTTACAGTACTTTACATATTAAGCAGATACATTCTCATTGAAATCAAGGTTTTTGCAATCAGTTGCATGTTAAAGTAATTGGTTTTAAACAAATGTTGTTTAAAAAGTAAATCTTTGTAACATGGAGTGAAAAAGGTCGAATGGGGTAATGTTGTTGTGGGAAAAAAATAGACACTCTAACTAGAAAGTGTGTGTTTGTATGGGGAAAAAAATATACAGAATTGGTCTGTTGGTATAAAGCAGATTTCCTGGCATGCCTCTCTATCTTTAAACATCAATATCTCTTGTTTAAAGGCTATTTGAATGCAACTTTTGAAATACATGAAATTCATGTATCCTACCTATGATTTAAAATGATTTCACTATGTGTACTAAAAAAACTGACTGACATATAGAACCTGATCCACAATGGTGCAAACACTTAAAGTGTAAACACACTAGTACATACTTCATATTGATACCTTGGTCTTCTTTTCTTTGTACTGAATTCACTTCTTCACAGACCTTCTTCGGGAGCAAGATGAGGGATATCCCCAAACAGAAAATAGTGCTCATGGAATGACAAGGCATGCAGAAAGGCACCAAAATGAAGGTTAACAACTCCTCTTCTTTTCATTTCACTTTCACTTTTTTTTAAACAGTTGAGTCAAATTTTAGGCTTTTGGCAATATACATAGGAAAACAAGTAATTATAACCTCAGGAGTCTTAGGGAAAGTAGCTCCTCTTTTTAGTTTGACCATGCAACTTTGGCTTAAGCCTCACCCCAGGGTTATTCAGCAATCTGCCCTGATAAAATGAATTCTTTGATGCAATTTATGTCAATTCTTTATCATTTCTCATCCAATATGAAGAGCTTGAGTGTAGGTTATGGGACAGGAAGTAATTTGTGATTGTGAGTGATGCAAATGAGCCAATGAATACAGTAAACACATGCAATTTTAAAGGTAATCCTGTCAGTGGAGATGACCAGAAATTAGTCCTGACTACCACATATTGCGAAAACACAAGGCAAGGTTTGCCTTTTGGACAACTATTTATTTTGAAGACATATAGGTAGAGTATTTCAAAAAGAAGTTGGTATTATCTCAAAACATATATATCTTGCAAGTTAAGACCCCTCAAAAGACACTTTTGCACACTCTTGAACTCAAATATTAATATGGAAAATGCACAGGCATGCGTAACAGCTTCTCTCAAATTAGCGTAGCTGTATTTCTCTGCACATATCATGACAGTGAAATGACAATAGGCTGTAGCTTTCATGTCGTACTTCAAAATGCTTCATGAAATCTTGCTTTTTTGTGGCAATACAGTGTTGATAAACTATCAAGGAAACTGACCAATTACATGTCCATAAATACTGAAAAAGTTTTGCATGCACTGACATGCACAATATTAAACTCAAAGGGGATGTACACTGGCATATATAATGGCAGAATGATCACATTTTTGCAAAGCTAATTGAGATAAAAGAAAAATGGTTGTTTCTGGAAGACAATTGTCAGTTGTATTTTTGGCAAATCATGATATCTATTTTGTATTGAAATTATATTTACAAAGTTAAGTAAGAAGAACAATCAATCGTGGATTGTGAACAGGTGTTTGTGAAAGACATTGTTTTGGTAGTGCTGTTCATATCTTTTTTGTAAGGGTTACTTCAACCATCTATAACACAAAATGTCAAGGGGGCTTCCTTAAAATGAGGGACTCAGACAATCACGTAAAAGCCCATGACTAGATCTGCATGCTGGCTTGAAATTCTAGCCTTGCTTTTGTATCTGATTTAGGACACCCTTCTTTAAAAGTAGTGAAGTTTGGGTGGGGGATTACGACATGTCCCATGTTAGGAAGGGTTGATTGTTAATTCATAGCAAAGTACATGTAATTTCTTTTGGAACTCAAATTTAAGTATGAACAAAATAATTGTTACTTGTGCTAAATAATTTTCTGTACCTTTCATGAGAATATCAATTTATCAACTGTGTGAGAATTGCATTGTATAGTTCTGCAGTACAGATTGTCTTTTATCTGATGAGCTACTACTAGTTTTGAAGTAATATTGCCAACAAAGCAAAAGTCTAATACATGCCCATAATGAGCTTGCAAGCTGCAGTTGTCAGCTTTCCAGTCTCTGTACCCTGTACAAATGTATTAGAGCAAAGATGAAACCCTGCTGATACATAAAAACTAGCTTACTGCCAACAAAATGTCATAAGGAGTGATTCAAATGCGGCAACTGATAAATCAAGAAGCCAAGGCTGGGGAAAGGGTCGGCAGATTGCAAATGTTGTTGTTCAGGCTCCTATAGTGCATCATTATATTGTTGCACCCTACAGCTTCTTTGATGTTTGTTTGTTAATACATTATGAGCATCCCACACATGAAGTGTCCAATTACATGGGACAGTCAATATACAGACGAAATAGAAAACGGCGGGAAAAATCGAGAGCGGAATTATTTAAAAATGCTTGAGGGGTTGGTTTTACTTAAGCTTACAGTATGTTACCAATTTTCTTGCATGCAATATACATATAATGGCAAATGTATGCAAGCAACAAAAACACAGTAAAGTAATGGGAAATACAAGAGATCATGCCATGTTTTTGCTGATACTAAAATTCACTTCAATATTCTCTGCTTGGCAGACTTTTTCAGAACTGTACACTGCTAAAAAAAACCACAATGCTACAGTAGATAAGAATTTCTCGCTTCCCTACTCTGCTCATTTGGTGTAGATACCAACTCTCTCAAACGTAAATAGACTCACTGTAGAAATGCAATGGCTAGGCAAACATCTGCTGCAAGACCATTTCATTGTCAAGTGAACAGTTAACTGACCAGGCAGAATTACCTGACAATTAGTTTATACTTGATTTCTTGATTTAGTAGAAGCGTGGAGACAAACAAAAGGTGCAAAAATGGTCTCCATGGCAGAAACACCTCATGAATCCCTGCCCCCTTGATGGTTTCAATGAGATGATTGATGAGTTTTCGATTTCACATGTTACCTCTGGTGTTAAATTAACCCTATGACTTTGGATAACTTATGATGAACTTCATTGGGTTCGACTTGATGAATTGTCAACTCCAATGGGATAGTACATGTATGCTTGAAAATTGGAACAGACTCACCCTGGTTGTAGTCAATTAAATTTTCTTATAAACCATATCGTTTTTCCAACAACTTGTTTTCACACATTGTCAGAAAGAAGATTGATGCTTGGTATCGCAGTGTGGTGTCTCTTGCCTCCTGTTAGGCTCAGGACAATATCCAATGCATGCTATGATCCCTCAAGGCCTGTAACTGTTACACACCTTAACTTCTTTCTTCTAGGTTCATTCTGTCAAATGCAGTAGAGCTTAATTTGATTGAGCCATCATTCTAGTATTTTATTTGAATCTGGCACTACTGCCATGAAGTATATATCGGTCTTACTTTTTTCTTTCTGTATTAACTGAATTAATATCTTCTGGTGGACAGTTCCTAGAAAGTGCTCACAAAATGAAAGGCATGCTGAAAGTCCCAAATAAAAAGGTCAATAACAAATTTTAAACTAATGCCTCAAAATGTATTTCTTAAGAAAAAAGGGTTATTAAGCCGGTAATAAATATCACTTTATTTTGGCTTTCTGTTCCATACATATATAGCACTGTTTCCTCCCTCCATAGGCTTAATTTGAATGGCTGCATATTTTTTTCATTATTTTTGCACAATTGTCATGCTGGTCACCATAAAGCTCATGTGCAGAAGGTGTATTTGTGGGGGATATAGACAAGTATAAATGTTTTAGGGCCAAAATATCAAACAGAGACATGCACTGCATTGACATGTATTGTTAAATGACCCCTGTACTTCAGATTTTTACTGAAGTTGATGATCTGTCATAGCTGCATGTTCCATGTTTTATTGATCTGCCTATTCTTTCTTTTTCCCCCATCAACCTTTAGAAATGCATGAAGCAGCCATGCCAAATGACAACCAGCAGGGAAGTCGCAATAATTGGTATGTTATTGATGTTAACTAAAGAAAACACTTGAAAGAGTCACATTGGGATGTAAATCTCAGAAAACAAGATGAATTTTAACAAAGTGTGCACCATACTTCCATTAGTGTTCGGTGGGGTTACACTTTTTGACTGAATTTGTGACCAGCCAGGCAAGTAATTACTAAATTGTCCATGCTGCCATGTAATGAAGGGCTCGCTCAAGTGTAAACAATTTGACCACAACTAGCTGGACAGAAATCTTGGAAATGATATATGACTAGGGGGTAGCCATGGCAACTTCCTGACAAAGACCACTACTGGGAATGTGAATACAAGAGCATGCAAGGAAGTTAGTTCTTGCAGTTGTGAGTGAAGTGATTAGTTTGGTAACTTCAGTCAAGTGTTAAAAATATGGGGCTTCCACAGTGCGAGCAGTAAGCCAACTCACCTGTAAAAACAGGAGATAACTATGGTACAATTTGGTCATGTGACACCCGGGCAGAACTTCATTTGCCTGGGTGAAACCTTAAAAGCACTGTAACTAGACCGAACACGTAATGTTTTTTGCAATGACCCACATGACTGTTGTGGTGTAACACAGGGAAGTCATTTCCACGTCTGCTGTACTATAAATCCTATGGGTAGTCCATCTTTAGTTATGAAACATGTTGTTAGGTATAACATAAATTTGGGATTTTTCATTGGTGGGAATTACCATAGTGCTGTAGTCAAGACCTTAATCTCATTCCTGACTGAGACTCTGCTTTTGAGACTGAGACCTGTGTGCAAGTTAAAAGATGGAGACCAAGACCCAACTGAAACTCTAATTGACTTTTCACACAGTACCTTCTTCTCAATTACATGGTATCAATTAATTTATGTGGCTCAATGAAATAGTACTGTCAAAATCATGCCTTCACAATTGTATTTATTAATTGATTCTTTGACATAGAGGAATGTATGTGGTGGTGATGCCTTGTGGGTGTGTATGGGTGTGGGTGTGTCTATGAGTATATGTGACACTTTGCTTGTAAACATGATATCTCAAGAAGAGTAACAACAAGAGATCTCATACTTGGCATGTAGATACCCCTTATTGAGTAGATGATCCCTAGTGTTTTTAGTGAAGGTCAAAGGTCATTTAGGGTTCCCAGAGGTCAGATGGTAAATACTTTGGAAATTGCTTGTATCCAGTGAAAAATGGGAAGATTTTGGATGTTTTTTTCATCTGCCAATTTCGTCCTACGCATTTTGGTGGTAAAAATTGTTGCTTTTGGAAGATTTTTCAAGGTTAAAAAGAGAGGAATGTTTCATTGCGCAGTTGGTTGACTGTTTCACCTTGAAATGGGGATTCATTACAGGTCTCAATTATTGCCACCTACTACTGAGGGATAAATTTAGTTGTTCCTTTTTTAGCACAAAGAAACATTGAAGGTTATTATGATTCCTGTTCTACAATGGAACATTCCATTCAGCAATACTGGAATGTTTGACTGTCCTTGACAGTTTTTAATGGCAGGGCGGTTTTGGGAAGATTTTGGACGGAATTGTTCAAAAGCATTAATTATTCGTCCCAGTTTTTGCTGGGTAAACACTCTGTCTCAAGATGTATAACTTCCCTATTGTTTTTGATAGAGGTCAAAGGTCATTTGGAGTCACCAGAGGTCAATAGGTTAAAACCTCGTAAACACTATCTCAAGCAGGGGTACTACTGGGGTACTTTGATGAATCTCATACTTAGCATGGGGATGGCCCATATTAAAGGGAGGGTTTAAGCAAAAATTTAATTTTCATATGTGAAAGAGGAACAACATCTATGCAGTTTGGCGAAACTTCCATTCAAATCGGACATGCATTACTTGACATATCAGTAAATGAAGTTACTACATTTTGATGGTTTGTGACCCAAAGTGAGCTTGAAGCAAGCCGGGGTTATGTCACTTTCTCACATCGATAACGAATGCTTTGTTTCCTTTGTTTTCCAGTCTGTTGTGTTGACTTTGAAGTTAAAAGGGATAGGACCTCTCATGGGTAATGTGAAGTTGTAATTTTCCCATGCCTCTCTTGCAATCACATTCTGATAACATGGGATTATTGAGGAGAAATTTGGTTGTAAAGTTTAAAGTTTAAAGAAAAACAAAATACTGCTCATTAAATGTAAGGCTATGGTGTCATACATGCTTGCTTCAAGTTCGCTTTGTGTTAAAAATGTGACAACTGCTAGCATCTTGAGAACCACACATCAGATTTTAATGGAAATTTCACCAGATTGCGTAGCATAAGTACCACTCTAGCATTCAAAACATGATTTGAGCTTAGACCCTTATTTTTAAATGATCTTCATTATTCATGTTGGAGGTCAAAGGACATTTGGAGTCACCAGAGGTCAAAAGGTTAAAACATTGTAAACATGATATCTCAAGTAGGTAACTTTGATGAATCTCATACTTGACATGTGAATAACCTCTAACCTCAATAACCTCTAATTCAGTGAAGGTCAAAAGTTATTAACATGCTTATAGTGTGTTTGATCTGTGCCTATGGATCAGGGTTTGTACGAGGCCTGGGAAAGCTAGAAAAGCATGGAATTCAGGTTACTCATTTTCCAGGCCTTAAAAACCTGGAATTTTGACCAAAGAGCCTGGAAATTTCCAAAAACAGCCTGGAAAACATTTGTATATCTTTTCAACAAAATGTGAACTGTATTTATCAAACAATCATGAGAAAATCGTCAGTATTTTCATTGAATAACAGACAGTTCTGATCCTTTTTGGTCACATCATATAATTCCTGTCTAAAGGAAAGAACACTTTCCGTGTTATGATTTTATGGTGTATGTAAAGTAAGAGCGGGCTGCGCAAGGCTGAAGTAATACGTATTTCCGCGGAGTTCATATTCGACTGACCACTATCCACACAAAGAACCTTTCAGATTGTATTGTTTGGATGCTCTAGTAAAATGTCCAGTTTCGATCGCTTTAATTATACTTGGGCAAAGTATGACAAGCTATGATATCATTCTGTAGCCCAGTTACATTTCCATTTAAAGCTATTAATCAAAGAGTTAATGAAAATAGTTCATACTACCAGGAAAATTATTTCAAAAATAATCCCCTGACATCGCTCAACGACACAATTAACAAACCAGTCATTATATACACGTGTGTAACCTAGGTTCTAGAATTAATTTATTACATGTTAGGATTCTACCAAACTCAAGGGTCCTTTTAGAGAAAAAAGATCTGTAAGGAAAAGTCCTCGCAATTAAGGATGCATATACAGTGTGGATTATTTAATGAGGGTCTTTTGCACTTGTGAAGAAAATATTTTGAGGTTTCTGGGCCAATTGGTTTATCTTCAACAAATTACGACAATCGATCATATTGCTTTCATACATGAATGAGAGACCTGTGTTGTCTGCAATACAGAGAGTGTATGCACTAGGCCTATGTAGGGAGCTGTAGCTCCGTTGTAAGATCGTCCCGGTGATTTCTGAGCTCTAATCTTCTCTTTTGGAAAGTCAAAAATTTTTCTACTGGCAAGGGTCATTAATGGACAAAATATGAATATTTTTAGCAAATATCAGTATAGGAGTGTGAGCTATTGTGATCGCACGGCGCCATCACGCTGCTGTATATAGGTCTGTACTATGTGTTGCATCACTCACCTATTTCTGTCAAACTTCTTTCAAAGATATACCCTATGAACACATGCTTTGGCGGATTTTTTTTAAACTGACACAATGTTGGATGTGTAATAGGTTATCAGTAGTGGTCAGTGATTTTGTGTCAAAGGTCATGCAGGGGTCATTTTAGGTCATTTTGTGCATACATATGAAATTCTCCCTTTTCTAATGATTGAATGACACTGTGATAAGTTTGTCAGAAACCCTTTGGATGTCCTTCATTTGGGATGTTCAGTACTTAACAGTGGTCAATGCATGGTGGTCATTTTTTGCCATTTTGGTCATTTTCACGATTAACCAGTATAGTTCTTTTACTGAAGCTTTTATGGTACGGGTTTTGATAATTGTCAGACTGTAATGACACTATACCAGGGTGTTTTATGAGATGTTCAGAAATATGGAGTCAGCTAGCTAGTGGTCATCTAGGGGTCAGATTATGAAAACAGTGAAAATGGATATTTTCCTGAAGTTTTTTTATGACACAGTCTTACAGGTTGATTATAATTTGGTAGTGCTTCTTAGTGTTATGGGATTTGAGGTCAGTGATGGTCAACTAATAGTCTAGTGGTCATTTGGGGCCTTTTTTATGAAAACACTAAAAACACTTCTTTTCCTTAGGCTTTTGTAACGTTGAATGTTTGACATAATGATACCTTTGTAGTGATGCATTGGGTGGGAAAGGCTGGATCATTGGTCATCAAGAGGTTTTGGCCTTGCAACTATACCACTATAGAATGCTTCTTTCCCAGGGCCTACAATTCTTTAGAAAGCAGGATCTAAGTGTTTGTTGTAAATTATACATTTGTAGGGTTTCATTTGGGGTGCAGACCCTTTGGGGTCAGTGCCTCAGTGGTCATGTAGAGGTTTGCAACTGCAGGTATATACTGTGCACCGGCCAGTACAGGTCACTTGTTATTTTAATTTTTAAGTTTAATTAGCTATATCAAAGGGTCTTGGAACTTAGCTCTTTAACAACATTCTTAAGATACCAGTTGTATCTTACAGTAGTAAATACCACTAAGTACATTAATTGCTTGTTATCTGAAAGAGCGTGGAAACCTCATCAAAAGAGACTCCTCCAAAAAGTGTACAGTACGAACCCTGATTGGATTCTACACAATCTGTGCCAAACTTGTACACATAGTAATTTATGAAACACTGTTGATTTAAAAACAAAGTAATAGACTTACATTTCATTGGCAAGGAACCACTAAGCCTTTTGGCTCTCTGGTTGTGATGTATCGCTCAGGATGGCTTGTCAGCATACACATGTTATATTGGATGTGATTGTAAAACAACATGGAACATGGCATTATAAAAAACTCTAGACAGCAATGAAACTAGTGTTCTCTACATTTATGATGAAACTGAAAGCAATTGAGCTAAGCCTAGCTTAATCGGATCTACTATTTTGCAGACTGAAGACTGCAGACTGGGATTTTGCAGACTAGATGTTACAAACTGCAGAACGTAGTAATAGATTAAATAATGCAAATTCCGTCAAGGGACCCTTCTGAGTATGATACTTAAATAAAAAACTGATCAAAATCTTAAAATAAACATTAATTTAACTGACGAGTTTCTTTTCTTGTCCAAACTTTAGCAATTTTTGAGTAAAACATGATTTTTCTGTACGGTGGGTTCACAGTGAAATGCATTTTGCATTTTTGAATAAGCAAAAACATTTGATGTAAATCAAGACTCATGGTGAATCTCTGCACTCACTCGAGCCTAATACTGTAGCCTAGAGTAATGTCTTGGCCCTCATTTGAATGATACTGTAGCAATGAAGAACATGTTGACCTGCTTCATTTCTGTGGAGCCGCCGGAAATACCCTAATCTGACCATGTGCAACTGCACTGTAGAACGTTACACAAACAACAGTGTTGTTTTAATGATGGACGTGAATACATTCATTTTACTTTTGACGGTGGAAGGAAGGCCCCCAATTCTACCTTCAAAACTGGCGATTTAATACACTCAGCATCAGTGGCATACGCAGGATTTCTCTCAAGGGGGGGATGCAGTATATTGTTTGATCGCCAGCCTGGGGAGGGGTCTAAGGGGAAAGGGTGCCCCCCACTTTGAAAATTTTTTAAAAATTGGGTGTCCTTAGGTGCAATCTGGTGCCACATGTTTCCTTTTGAAGTAAAATTTATTTTACAAAATTAACATATTTTTAGGAACTAAAAGAAAAAGGGCATCAGTGATCATTGGCCTGGCGGAAGGGTGTAAGGGGAGGGGGACCCCTCCCCTTTGAAAATTTTTGAAAAATTGGGTGTCCTTAGATGCAATCTGGTGCCACATATGCTACCTTTTTGAAGTAAAACTTGTATTTCAAAATTTGTGTATTTTTAGGAACTAAAACAAATTCCATCTATGAGGGGGCCATGGAGAGACAACCCCTCCCCTTTGAAAATGTTTGAAAAACTTGGTGTCCTAACATGCAATCTGGTGCCACATATGCTACTTTTTTAGTAAATTTTTTGTTAAAAAATTACGTATTTTTAGGATCTAAAAAAAAAAATTGGCATCCGTGAGGGGGGCCATGGCCCAATGGCCTCCCCTGCGCATGCCACCGCTCAGCATGCCGATTTATTCTCTTAAAACAAAGCATAGCATAGTACGCTTCAAGTTTCGCAATGAAAATCGCCCCCATAAAAATACGTTTCTAAATCAAACAGGCTTTCTGCCAGCTCCCTGGCCGGCTATTCCCGCCTGCGGCCTGCTGGAATAGGCGCTACTCGACTCTGCTGCAACTCCAGTGATACAGATCGCAAGTAGTACCCTTTGTCGAAGTGCAGAAAAAAAATTTCGCGGCATTCAGACGTGATAGAGAATCCCTCCTTCACGATTGTTCATCACTTAAATGTAAAAATATTTTCACTACCCCGCATGCGCTGTGCTGCAGATCGAAATTTTTTTTATTATAATTGACAGTCTCTTTATACACTGTTTTGATATATCGTAATTTATTCTTAAAGATCCACACGTACGTTTTAAGAAGTCATTTGGGCACCAAAATCCTTCAATTTATGTTGAGGGGTGACAATGAGAATACGAAAAACCTTGAGATTCAAAAATGATGGATTATGTTCAATCAAAATTTAGATGCATGCGTTGTGTTCATGGGCACAACTGAAGTTCAGGACTTTCAACAACCCTAAACTTCTAGTCCCAAAATTTGACCTAGTCGAAGCTCCGAGAATTCGATTGCCAAGTTTTGTCGCCTGATATTGATTTGAATTATCAATCAGAGAAGACACATTCCAAACACAAGTAGTATGTTTCCGCTATTCGTATATTTGTAAATCTATAAGGTCAAATTTTCCGAAATAAAGTCCCTGGTGCCTGGCATCTGGGTTGCTTCATTCTATGAAACACGTGTTCAGCTGGCCCAGCCAGGTATATACAATATTGCATGCCAATCAATGATCGAGAGCAATGAGCGTGTTTCAAGCAATTAATAGTTCAAGTGTGGCGCAAGCTACTGAATTTGGATTTGAGCACTAAGTTCTCAGTGCATGTGGCGACCAAGACATGGGTAGGCTATGCTACTGTATATGGTTAATAAGTGCCTGGACCAGTGAAGATGATTTTTCGTAAATGTATTGAAGGATTTGCTCGTTCATAAATGCAAAATGCATTTCAGAATGATTGCACTTTAGAGGAAAATCATGTGTAATTTGAAAATAGCTTAGGTCAGGACAAGAAAAGACACTCACCGGTTAATGTTTATTTTAAGATTTTGATCAGTTTTTGGTTTCGATGATAAGAGAAACCTATGCATTCATGATGGCGTGTGAGTGTATGTGTGTGTGTGTGTGCGTGTGTGTATGGACCCAACATTTCGGACAAGGTGAGGAGTCATTTTCTATTCAAGATGAGGTCCTCAGGTGTCAGAACAATAGATTTCAGAGGTCCTCAGGTGTCGAACAATAGACA
>WURT03117000.1:0-11881 GCA_009936505.3 Holothuria glaberrima
GGGAAACATGTCTTCCGTAATAGATCAGCCAACTTGATCAGAACTTACAATTCTGTTGGTGCCATCCAAGTCTGCTCTTTCAATTTTGTCAAGGCTTGCGTCGCACCAGTAAAGTTTGCTGGCGTAAGCATCGATTATGATGCCATTTGGCGTTTGGATATTCGTTGAGATAATAGAACGAGCATCTTTCCCCGCCATACTTGCTGTCATTATACAGGGGTTCAGTCTATTCCAGTTTGTCCAAAATATTGAACTGTAGTAGAAGAAGAGAGGTAACTATAAACGGAAATAACGTCCCCTTAATTCTCCAACAGAACCACGATTAAGAATGAGATGAAATGCCCGAAACACCATTTTACATCTACGTCATCATTACCGTAATATATCTACACAGCGTCTTTGGCTTTGATTTTCTTTCGAATATTTAAAGTTATATGGAAACGTTTTGTTTCATTGCATTATACGACATTTAACCGGTGAAATAAAATTTCAGTAGCAATCATTCTCTCGTTAGTGGATCAGTCCCAGGGTAAATCAGTTTAACTGATTGGGAAGACTATGCTGATGCTTGCCTAAATGACTTACAGCCGCCAGCTGGTTCGAACAAAACCAACCAAAAATAGAAAACGACCTTAACAATTAACCTTTCCTTGTTATGTCACATTTCTAGGGAATGGGGCAATGTGCAACGGGATACCTGAGGTAAAATTCTAATTCAGTCCAACAATGATGAAAATGCTTCAACTTGACATTTATGGAATCCGATGTGACAGTTTGATTCCTGAAGTTAAGTATTCGGTAGAAACTTACTCTTTTCTTGAATGGTACCTTGAGAGAAGAAAATAAAAGCCCCTGGTTTAAAATAATACTAACTGTTCTCTACATCATCTCTTAGTTATACCAAAAGGGTTGTTCAATTCCTAAAACATGTTCATTTCGTTTAATATGCAGAGGGCGAAAAGGTGCATTCTTTACACATTCTCTTCTTAATTATGAGTAAAGTTGTGTAAGCTAAATCAAACGGTGATACCTGTTACAAATATCAAGAGCTATTCCCCTTGGGTGGTCACTTGTAGACATCCTCACCAGAACCTCCTCCTTTTCCTTCTCAGCGGTGCTATGTGAGAATACCTTCATGCGACTGATGGAGGAATTTGTGTAGCTCGTCCAGAAGATTTCATCTGCTACGTGGTTGTAAGCTATACCCTCTACAATCCCTACACCTGCAGCAAAACATCACAATGAAATGGTGCGTTCCTGTTTCTCATTTGAATTTTTCCTAACATTAGCTAAAACATTGCCATTGAAATTCGACGGTGGTTTAAGGGGCCCACAGTATACGATACATTCAAACATTCTTGATAATAGCAATATAAAAAGATGTCCATCAACGTCTGTTTATCTGTGCCCACATTTGACTTTTCAGCTCACGTGGGCGTGACAGAATTGGAGGCAACAACCCTTGCACCTATAAGTTCCCATGGAACAGGCTCAACTTTCACGTGTGTTCAACATGATAACACGTTTGACGAACAATCGCTTCTATATTGAAGTCCAATTTTAACTTTACTATGTTAATAAAGATGTTACTATTATTATAATTTATTTTATTTATTCATTTGCTTAGAAGTTGTAGTAATTTCAAAAACATTCCTTTGGTAATGAGCGTTATTTCTTGCCTGATGACATGGGTTATATCTTAAACTCACCTTCAATAATTGTCACTGTATTATTTTCCCTCATTGAACGGTAAAAGATGGCTCCCTTGTAGATGTCAGAAAAGAAGACACCCCTCTTCGAAAAGACAGGAGCAACACCTACCACATTGATCTCGTCATTCAAAAGTGGAATAGGGTCTTCGTGATTTTCTTCTAACGAAATCATCTTGATCCTCGAATCCACAGCGTAAATAAGATACTCATCACTCTCTGAACAAAAATTAAGATTAAAAAAAAAACTTGTCTCTTAAAGTGGCTGTCAGAATCACTAACGGTGGGAAAATTAGTACGTCACTGGTTCCGACGAAATTTATGGGTACCATACTTCAGTCAGGGAAATTTCTGTTGAAATGCATGTTATCGCTAGAACTTGAAACGTTCCCGCACATTGCCCCGAACAAACCATAGGTGTAATACAACATTTATTTCCTTTGTTTTTCTTTGAATAAATGAAATTTTTTTTTGTCGACTCGGCACACTATGCACTACAATTCTCAGTCCACAACCATAAATGTCCCTACACCGGCCGAATTCTTCTAAGTCCAAACGTTTGGGGTGCATTTCAAAGCTTATTTATATTTTAAAACTTCCATTTGTAAGGAATCTCATAGAATACATTGCACGGTAGAGGCTCTTTGTTTGAAGAACATCCAATGTTCTGAGGATTGTCATGTGTATAAGTATTAACTAATTTTGGGAATAACTTTCTGGTGAAACAGAATAGTTTTCATTTACATGTTCACTTAATTTAAGAGTTTAACTAGATGGCGAGGGTATACATGAGGCCAAATTTGTATTACCATGTGAAAAAGGGTTCATCATAGGCAATTTTCTTTCTTGGACAGGCGGGTGTTCCATAAAAAGACGCATATAACTTGCGCTTTGGGGAAAGTCAGGGTTTGTCTGATTTCAGCAAAGAACAAAATGTTTAAAATTTGTACACATCATTTCACTCATACACATCATACAAGGATATTGATGTTTCACAAGGAGTGAGAAAAAACTTCGTAATTTTGTTGGAGGCAAACATTTATCCCCCCCCCCCTTGGACAGCAAAAGTAGGAAAACGATAGCTGAAAAATTGTAAACACGTATTTTTTAGAACTAATAACTTAATTTAATCTAACCAGTCTAACTGATGTTACCGTTGCTTGATTGTAAGGCTACCTGGTGCTGCCCAGGTTTCAGACTCACTCTCAGTGCACGTGACTCCTGCATCTTTGTAATGCGAACAGTTGTGGTAACCTATGCTGTTCTTCATGCAGTCATTTAAAGAATTTTCGTCACCAGAGCAGTCAACGGCATTTAACCAAATGGCGCCAGTGCCTTCACCAAAATGTGCATGAATAAAGTAAGCTTCTGCTCCAGGATATCCAAGCTCCTTGCAGACAACCATTGCATCATTCAAGTCCCATTGATCGTCGCAAACTGTCCCCCACTCACTCTTTACCAATACTTCAACTCGACCCTCGTTCTCTGACTGACCACCAGTTAGCCGTATATCTTGATAATCTGTAAAACGAAAAACTGGGCTGAATATGTTAGCAACTAATTACTACCAGCAACCAGGACTCAATTTTATATCAGTTTCTTATAAAGAATTGTGTAAAAACTCGTTACAATCTGTTAAAACGTTTTCTGACTGTATCGGTGTCACATAAAGGTGTTACACTTTGACATTCCAAATAATTGGCAGTTCTGTTTTAAAGATTCCTGTTGCAGGTGAATTACCAAGCTTAACCGGTACCTTGCCAAGTTCATGAAATAATCAGTAAATGGAAACAGGGAAAGTTCTGAGGCAGAGTATGTTCTTAATGGGTTTTATCTTGTTTTCTTTCAGGAATATGTAATGTTATCGGGTGAGGGATCACGACAATGTTGTGAAAACGGATCACACTATTTAAAAGTTGTACACACATGAGGAAAGAATATTCTTAGATTATTCAGATCCTTTCTTAAACTAGCTAAACGAAGTTTAAGCGGCTACTCAATAGTCGGCAGAACTCACACATTCACAGTGCTTTTTTGTGACACCACAAGCAAGGTTTCTTGGTGCTCGTGCGTATATGTGTGCGCGTGTGTATATGAGTGCATGTGTATTTTACGTACTTCAGCAAATGATGTGAATGAGTGTATGTATTTAAAGAGAGGCTAAAAGAAAGAGAAAAAGGAAACGTTCGCTTTATCATTCCTTTTATTTGCAGGCTTAGGATTTTCAAAGTCATACTTTTGAAGGCAGATGGTAGAATGGCCACCTTCTTTACCAAGCTAATTCTAATCGTCGCCACTATCTAATTTATTACTGGTCTCTAAATCCATCGGGGAATATATAAATATATATATATATATATAACGCTAGATCGACCGGTTAGGCGAAAGGTCAATTCCGCCAATACAAAAGGCGGAAACAAAAACAATACAGTACATAAGATTATATTTCCCCCTTTTGGTTCTGAGATATACATACACGTTATTACGTTATTTCAATGGCCCCTATGTCCTTAGTGTTAATGGATACATGTACGTAAGTTGGTGTGCAGTTAAATAATAGCATACACATTACATGGTAAATCGGACTTGCGTATACAGTTACGCATTCCCATATAAAACAGTGTGTAAAACGTTAAGGCGAAACGGTTTTTTCGCCTAAAGGTCGAGTTCTCCCATCAGTCGCGTTTTTTTATACCATATTTCGCCTAAATCCCAATCTATATATATATATATATATATATCTATCAGGAAAAGTTTACTGAGTAAAGACTTATCTGGCGATATAAAGGCAGATGAAACTTGGTGAAAGTCTCAAGTACTATATGGCCATAACAAGCACGATATTACCTGATTAAAGCCGGTCAATCAAGTTTAAAAGGCTTTTTCAATCAGGATACAACCTGACAAAGTTTTATGGAAGACATACAAATCAAGTTATACATGGTCATGTTACGCCATGTATAACTAGCAAAAAGTCCATATTCGAATCAAGGTTCATATGGTCATATAAAATTAGACATAACTTTATCAAAGTCTATGCGAAACTTGAAAATTAAAACATAAAATCAATTATCAGTAGAACATAGAGTATGTCAAATATTCAAAGTAAATTTTGTAGGGTCATATCAAACCATTTGTTACTTGACAAAACACCAACAACAAAACATTCTATCTAAAAGGAATTTTTAGTTGAAAAGAGAACCAAACGACTACACTTCATTTTACTCACAGGTTACACACGTGTGGTTATCAACAGTTATACTTTTGCCTTCCATACACGAACATTTTACTGCTCCATATTCATCTGTGTCACAGATCTCCTCACAGCCTCCATTGTTTTTGGCGCAGGGCAGTGCACTACCTTAAAGAGTTAAAAATGACAAAGAAAGACTACAAGAGAGGATCCAGTGTGCAACAGAGGAACCATTACCATTTTCTAAAAAAAAAAACCTCCACATTCGTCAGTAGAAAATATTATCACCATAGTCACTGCATAGAAACTGAAATATCAGAAAGTACACTATCAAGATAACTACATGCGGACAAGGAAAGACCTAGCTTGTAGACACAAAATTATTACACGCACTCTATTCATGTATTGTAACACTAATTCAAACTCTTTATACTACTTATACCTTAAAAGATCAAAAGTCCAAGTACAGTCCTGTCTCAGTCCAGTTATGGCTGATGACTTTCATTAACTTTATAACACATATTAGTTACATGGAATGGCAAAAGCTTCCTCGCAGATTGTTCGAGAGTTCCTCGAGAGTAAAGTAGCCTGCTATCTAAATTTGTGCATTGCAACCCGGTTGGTGTGTGTGAGTTTGTTTGGCATTCAGACTGAGGACCTACACATCGGATTTCAGGTCTTCTGAAAGAAATTCAATAGATTTCTCAAGTCCTCGAACGTTTCAACAATAGAAAGTCTATTGTTAAAGTTAGGGTTAAGGAAGCAAACACAAAGGAAAGAACAATGAAGTCCTCGGTTTGTGAGTAAAACCTACTTGTGTGTGTTTGTTTGTGTGTGTTTTACATAGGTCTGTCTGTTCAAAGGATCTGATGGCTAGTTCATAACTATTAGGTATACATTGGAAAGGAAAATACTCATTAATAGCGAAAAAGTCTTAACGTCGATAAATGTTCCACAATTGACACGAAATAAATCATAAAAATTGGTAAAAATTTGAAACTGGTCTGTGTGACTTTATATATACCGAAGTATCAAACCGTTGTCTAGATTAATGGTTTGTCTTTTTTTAGAGCAGAAACGGTCAACCTTGCATTTAGCTGGTACGGCGCTACTTTTGGGTATGTTAAGTAGCTATCCAATAATCGTTTTCAATACCTTGGTAACTTTTCCATTCCCTTTTTGCTTCTTTCATTTTAATACCAACTTGCGTTATTGCAGTGGCCTAGCCATGGGGGCTATGGGGGATATCCCATCCCGAAAATTATTTTGTATCATTTTCTTGACTCCCCTCCCCCTAAATAATAACTTCAAGCATGTTTGAAAAATAGGAAAAGGTTTTTGACAGAAGCAAATACGACATTTATATTATACAGAAACTTTCATAAAAAATGACCAGTTTGGCAATAGATCAATTCGGATTTTGCATGTGCAAACTAAACTGAAAACAATAACAAGTTGATGACGCCCTGGTCTGATTTGTCGAAGCAGAGCTTAACCGCATTAGTACTGCACTATTGTTAGCCAACACAAGCAAATTGTGCACTTTTGGGAAAAAGCATGAAACTTGGCACAAAGGTAGCTTTTTACATGCTAATTAACTTGTGGGTAAGGGCCATTTCGATTTTTGATCGTAAATCCAATATGGCCGCCAAATTCAAAATGGCCGCCATAATTACAGTAATTTGGTTTATTGTATGAGCATATAACCCACAATGTGCTTGAAATTGACTGAATGTAAACCTCACTACAGTACCTGACATACCTGATCAAATTCAAGTAGACAGGATATTCTAAAATCCAAGATGGCCGCCAAATTCAAAATGGCTGCCATCAATACAGTTATCACAGTAATTCTGCTAATTGTAAGGGCATATTAGCCACGATGTTGTTAAAATTGGCAGAATGTATACCTGAATGCATGATCTTTCATATTTGATCGAATCTAAATGAATAGGGGATTAAAAAAATTCAACATGGCTGCCAAATTTAAAATGGCTACCGGTTACCAACAGCCTAATGCCTTTCATGTCGAAGGAATTTACCGGACATACACTTCAGCTTCAGATTCTTATTTTTTATTTCTATTACTTCACCGAACTAGATTACTCAGGAAATAAATTAGAATCCAAGATGGCGGATTAATTCAAAATAGCGGACTTAACTGCAATTGAATACCTATATAGAAGGTTAAAAACATATACTGCCTTCCATGAGAAAACAGGCCGCCTAAAAATATTTAAACTTTGATTATTTGGAGACATTTGTAATTGGCAATCTATTTTCTTTGCTCCCACTATCTTGAAAAATATTTTTAGAAGTTTTAATTACCTAAATTTACACCCTTCAAATACCATTCATATAGGCTTCAAATTGTAGCCTTCGCATACTGTTTGCGGCTTAGATACCATTCAAGTACAGGTGATGAATGGAACCAGTAGACTTCGAATAGCCTTCGAATGCTAAATAGACTTCCGACTCCCTTCCTCAGAGCCGAAATATGCAAATGAGCTCCAAATGGAATGGTATTTGAATGTTATATGAACGCTATTCGAATATAGTGTTTGAACAGTATTTGAATGGTATCCAGATACCATTCTAATGGTATTCCAAGGTTGCATGAAGGGTATTTACCGAACTGTGTTTGAAGGATACTTGAAGAGTATGGATCGTATTTGACCGGTATCCAGATACCAGATAACTTGAACGTTATTGAATTTTTGAGCATGTGAGGGAGCAAATTGGGGATGCATATGCTCATGCATCATGAGGAAGGGGTGGCTGGTTTAAGACTGGCAATTTGGTCAGATTTTTTAAAATAATATTATGGTAGGGGGTGAAACTTGAGATTATGACCTAAAATTTTCAGTTTATTTATCTACTACTTGACCTACACTAGGGAATTTTTTAGCAAAATCTGAGTCGGTGCCCGACCACGATTTTCTGAAAATTTGTTGAGTTAGCAGAGAATGACCCTATTGGCAGCCATTTTGAATGTAAAAACCTTGTCTGGCACCCATTTGGATTTCAGAAAAACCTTTGACAGCTACAAAGCATTCACCTTACTATATATTAAGATGCTTTTGGCCATGCATTTTTGAAAAACAACACCACCCACTATCATTTAAAGCATTTTATAGAATCGGCGACCATTTTGAGTTTGGCAGCCGTCTTGAAAGTTCAAATGATAGTGTAAATTGTTAAACATGTATCATTATATAGTCGTAGTGTATTCTGAGTTAAAAAAAATGATAATATGGGTACCTTAACCCAGTATTATCAATCTTCTCTAGATTTTAAGTCATAAATAGCGGCCATTTTGAAAATGGCGGCCATTTTAAAAAAATGTTGGGAAATATTTTTGGCCCTTACCCTACGATTGATTGGTATAGTTCAGAGTATATCTGTGCCAATTTTCATGCTTTTCCCCAAATTTGCACAATGGTTTCACCATATTGGAGTGCTAAATGCATGCAGCATCAAGATATACGTTCATAGTCGCTGGCATGTACAATGTACACTGTGCATGCTGTTGCACGTTGCACTGAAGTCAGGTGGCTTAGCTCCAGATTTTAGGGCGATTGTGCACTTTCCCTTAAAAGCATGAAACTTGGCCGCTTGGCCCTATTGAATGTTCCGAAAAATGGCCTTTTGTGTTTTCCAAAGAGCGTGTATTTCCTTCCTCCCAAGCAATAGCAAATGAACGTTAACACCTCGATCAGAAGCAAAATAGCTTTGTGTGCTAAGTAGTGGAAATGAACTAAGCAAGCTAATATGTAAGTGTACAAAAATGCGTTGTGCTGTGGTCTCTCAATAGAAATGTTGTGACCTTGTGTTCCAATTAATCGTTTTGATGCCCCCAAAATTAAAGAAAAATTCGAACACTATTCCACGAAATAAAAAGCAGCATAAAACTCTTAATAGGTTACTTACAATTGTGTGGCTCTTCAAGTATTGTGATACCCGTTGGACTCCGATACATTTCAGATCGTACAATAACCATATTTTCACCGGTGAATTTATTGACTCTTCTCACCGCATTGTATTCCCAGTCAGTCCAATAGAGATTATTCCCATAAATGGCCAAGTCAAACGGATGATCAGGCTCTGTTTCAGATATAACCTACAAAGAAAATATAGACAGAAGAAAATCAGGATTTAAATAAGCATGTCAAACGGATGATCTGGATCTAACGTAATGTTATCATATAGACAGAAAACGGTGCAAAATATAGAATTAAATTATTACATATCAACGAAAACGTTCTCAGGAAGAACGTCACTGACACAGTGATGATGAACTTCGCTACCCTTATTAAAATATAAATACAGCAAACTAAACATCAGTGAAGATGTAGGGTAAAAATAAACGATGGTGCAAAACAGTTTTGAAGTCAATCAATCGTAGAAGACACAATAAATATAGAAGTATCGTATTTAACGTCAATGATGAAATTAAAGTACGTCCAATGAATCAGATTGCCTGTACTCAGAAGAGACAATTAAGCAAAAAGTTTTGTGTCAGCTGTTACTATCAAAGCAAGAGACATTTTGTTGAAGAAGGGTTAGTTTATATTCCGAGATATATCTGAAACCATGTCTTCAGTAATAGATCATTCGCTTGGAATGAAAGGAAGCAACCAACTTCATCTGAACTTACAATTCTGTTGGTGCCATCCAAGTGTGCTCTTTCAATTTTGTCAAGGCTTGCGTCGCACCAGTAAAGTTTGCTGGCGTAAGCATCGATTATGATGCCATTTGGCGTTTGGATATCTGTTGAGATAATAGCACGAGCATCTTTGCCCGCCATACTTGCTGTCATTATACTGGGGTTCAGTCTATTCCAATTTGTCCAAAATATTGAACTGTAGTAGGGAAAGAGAGGTATCTATAAATGGAAATAACGTCCACTTAATTCGCCAAAAGAACCACGATTAAGAATAAGATGAAATGCCTGAATCATCATTTTACATCTACAACATCATTACCGTAATATATCTGCACAGAGTCTTTGGCTTTGATTTTCTTTCGAATATTTAAAGTTGTTTTTAAACGTTTTGTTTCATCGCATTGTACGACATTTAACCTCAAAGTCTCTTCAGCAAGGTGAAGTTAAATCTCTATAGCAACCATTCTCTCGTTGGTGCATCAGTCCCAGGGTAAAACAGTTTAACTGATTGGCAAGACCACGCTAATGCTTGCCCAATGGCTAACAGCCGCCAGCTAGTTCGAAAAAACAACCAAAAACAGAAAACGACCTTAAAATAAACCTTTCCTTGTTATGGCACATTTCTAGGGAATGGGACGATGTGCAATGAGATACCTGGGATAAAATTCTAATTTAGTCCAACAATGATGAAAATGCTTAATGCTTCAACTTGACCTTTTTAATTTTAAATATTCTCTCCATCATCTCTTAGTACTACCAAAAGAGTTGTTCAATTTCTGTACTCACTGTACTCATTCTCTCCTTAAATTAAGGTGAGTTAAGGTGTGTAAGCTAAAATCAAACGGTGATACCTGTTACAAATATCAAGAGCTATTCCCCTTGGGTGGTCACTTGTAGACATCCTCACCAGAACCTCCTCTTTTTCCTCCTCAGCGGTGCTATGTGAGAATACCTTCATGCGACTAATGGAGGAATTGGTGTAGCTCGTCCAGAAGATTTCATCGGTAACGTGGTTGTAAGCTATACCTTCTACAGATCCTACACCTGCAGCAAACCATCAAAATGAAATGATACGCACCTGTTTCTCAATTACAATTTTCTTAACATAATCTTGAACATTTTCATTGAAATTCGACGGTGGTGTATGGGGCCCACAGTATACGACACATTCAAACATTAAGTTGACAGGAGTAGTATAACAAGGTGTCCATCAACTTTCTTTATCTGTGCCCACATTTGAGTTTCAGCTCACGTGGGCGTGGCAGAATTGTAGGCAACTACCCGTGTACCTACAACATCCCATGGAACAGGCGCAAATTTCACGTGTGATCAACATGATAACACGCTTGATAAACAATCGATTTTATATTTAAGTTCAATTTTAACTTCACTATGTCAATAAAGATCTTACTATCATTACGATTTATTTTATTTATTCATTGGCTTAGAAGTAATTTCAAGAACATTCCTTTAATAGTGAGCTCACCTTCAATTATTGTCACTGTAATATTTTCTCTCATCGAACGGTAAAAGATGGTTCCCTTGTAAATGTCAGAGAAGAAGATACCCCTCTTCGAAAAGACAGGAGCAATACCTACCACACACTGGCCTCGTTACTCAAAAGTGGAATAGGATCTTCACGATTTCCTCCCAACGAGATCATTTGGATGCTTGAAGCCCCAACGTAAATAAGATACTCATCTCTCTCTGAACAAAATTAAAATTCAAAAAATGTCTCGGGGTAGAAAAAGTACAAAGGAAGGCGAAAAAATAAGTTTGAATTACCTCAGGGATTTTGATATCTATTAAACGTAAAACAAAACTTTATAAGCAGTACTTGAGGTCACCGACGAAAGACAATGAGAGAACTTACCGTCAGCATCGAAACAAACTTAACCATGTAATGCGTATTGCAAAAAGAAAACATTATCATGATATTTTTCATAACGCCAGAAATGATTCAAAACTTATGTGGAAACATATCAATGGCATTATACATAAAGGTAAAAAAGATTCCAGCTATCCTTTTTATTTCATTATTTCATTGAGAATGACAGAGTCGTAAGCGATCGACAAAGTATTGCAAATTCTTTCAACAGCTATTTTGTAATTCTCGGGCCGTCTTTTGGGGATACTATACCAAACTGTGCACATAAAAATAGTCTTGACCATCTCAATCAGCAAAATGTAGAATCTGCATACCTCTCACCGGTTGACGTAAATGAATTTTTGAAGGTTGCATATGAGTGTTTAAAAACCGGGAAAGCTGCAGGTTACGACGGTTTGAGACCAGATATTGTTCGTCGGGTACTT
>WURT03117011.1:4102-24611 GCA_009936505.3 Holothuria glaberrima
TGTTTGAGAGATATATACATGACAGAACCAGTTATTGCATCATCACCTTTTATGAGATGTTCAAAAAGACAACTTTTTCTACATCGCAGCAATTTATTGTCAAGCTAAGGAATACAGGACAAAAGGAGTTTCATTTTGCACTCTCTGCAGCATATAGTTCTTTTAATTTAGATTTGTCCTTAAAACACACTACAACAGTAAATAAGTTACCACACTCCACATTTTATCCTTCCTGTCTTGACTGGCAAATGTTTAATTCTGTCATTTCAATTGACATCACATTTTTACTCACAATGGCAAAATGTCTGGTTGCTTGTTTCAAAGTCTTTCTTTCTCCAACATTTTCTGATGCTTAACTTCCCTGCTCTCCCCACTTTTCCCCCCGATCTCCACCCCCACATCCCCCTCCCCCCCCCCAAAAAAAATTCTAATGTTTAAAGCAGTTACACTTTATTTTATACTCTAGATGAAAAATTGTCTCCCACAATTAAATTAATATACTGCTGACAGGGTTTTGTTGGAGTGTAGGCCTGCATCTAAAACTATGTTACACCTTAAACAATTAATTATATTGCCATGGCAACACTGGGAAATTATCAAATAGCCATATGTCTCAAGAAAGTTGGCTTCTTTAATTATAGTATATGGTACACTTTTCTACCCCCTTCAAATATTAACATATAACAGCAATATATGTTTATAAAGTCAAATGCATCTTTAATACCGACTTCAAAGTACTTTTTTATATTATAATCTATCAGATGCCGACTAAACATGCAGTCTATACAAGAATGAACTCTAGTGTGTGCACTTATCTCATTTGCAGACATCTTTTAAACAATCATGCTTATTGGTAGTTTTTCAAAATGGTGGTCACATGACTTCATGGCCAATTGGTGACATTTTGATTAATCTTTGCAATTTTCTCAAACTCTACACAAAATCTCTTCCATCTTTTTGTGGAATGAAAATTTTCGGGGAAGGAAATCAAACCTCCCCACAAAAATTTCGTCTCCATCCCTGGAGAGCTCATCAAATGTGACAAGAGCAATGAACATCGCTCAGAAATAGCAACCACTCCCCGAATGACTAGAAGGCATTATCTTATTAAAAGTCATGTACAAGGACCCTAATACAAATAAGTGCAATACAAACATATGCAGGTAAATAATATTGCAAATATTTTTTTGCTGGTTTTCATTTGTTGGAATATGCCGGAGCTCTGGTAAAATATTTTTCGCATGCATACTCCTCTTGGTTTTCTCAGATCTTTATTCAATGATCAAACATGTGCCCGTTATTCTCAAAGTCTCCCTTGAAAGTGCAAAAATTAAGACATTAACAAGTCTTTCGTCTCAGAGTCAAAAACGATTCCCAAGGTGGGCCGTACTTACAAAACAGTGACTGCACTTAAAAGGAAGCCTTTTAAAAATCTTAATGCAATTACCCAAGAATAATACGGTCAAAACAATACACGGTTATTTACATTGCCTGAAAAAAATATGCTCTGAAAAAGAATAAGAGATGTATAGTGTCCAACTACCCTTCAGAAACAAAATTTAGCTACCAGAGATAATGTTTTGGTCCTTACAGATTCTTGTTCTTTTTCTTAATCCCATAAAGTCAGAAAACCTGTCCCTCACAAACAAAGTTTTACTGCTTTTGAGTCTCTGGCAAATCTCTCTACCTTGGCCAAAGTTTTTTATGTGTTGCCTTTTTATTTTTTGTTCATTTCTTTTACCCTCATTTTATTTATGTTGGTAAACAAATATTCCATGTGTTATTCAAGATGGGATGCATTATGTGAGAGGTTTTCTGGCAGAACAACAAACCTGTCTATGCTCCTAAACTCCAAAGTGATACATTTCCATAAAAAAAAGTACTACCAAAGAACAGGTCCTGTTAGAGTCCTATATTTCATTGCTCATATGTTTACCATTTTGCTTCATATGATTACATTAACATGGAGATGAAACTCTATATCCTTCAAACCTATTTTAAATGAGTATCATCCTTTTAGCATGGAGACTTGTTAAATACAGCTTCCATAAATTATTTGGGATAATGACCACTAGTGCAAACATCTCAACATTTTATGAAAAGGCAAAGACAATTGGCAAAATATTATACTATTACCACATCAGCCTATCATCGGCCAAATTGGGCAAACTTGACACATTTTGAACATGTTTGGCCCTCACCTTCTTTCTCAAAGATACTGTAAGCCAAACTGCTTTTGGTTGATTTGATTTTTCCAGGTGTATTGGCCTATGAAAGATTTATTTCATGCTCTGAATTAACTCATTTTAATGTTTTATTTTTGTTTTCCTTATTTTTGTGCCAAGTTGCTTAACTCCTTAACGGGACACTTCGTTAGTTTATCATTCAAAAATCTCATTTTGTAAATTTTGGTTGATTCTTATCCATATTTGTTCAATGTGGCATTTTGAATACTGACAACCCTGCCTGAGAGCCTAATGTTAGAAGGTAAAGAATATCCAAACCACAGCAAATGTGACTTATATTAAAGTTACCCTATTAGTTCAAAGAACTTTTCTTTCATAACTCCAATTTTTACTCAAAGAACACAGTGTGTTAAAAATCATGAAAAAGATAATCATGTTTAAGTTTAAGTTTAACATTTGAGGGTCAGGAAGCCAACTGGCTCATTAACAACCCTATACCAGTGATATACATGTGATGCATATTTGTGTTTTCATGTATCATGATTATTCTATGAAAAAAATATGACTATGTAAAATGTTTCTGTAGTCTGGGTAAAGAACTTTTGTTGAACCCATTGTCACATAGTTGCAAAGTTCTCTCCTAGATATACACCCCATAAAATGATACTTCACTCTACTTTCCTTAACTAACAATAGCTCCAACAAAGCTGATGATGAAATCATTGAAACAATAACAAAAGTATAAAATTTTCCGAGCCAGAAACCAGATGTTTTGGCATACTATTGATATCTGACAAAGACATGATAATTCATCTGAAAGTTAAAATACTGTTGGATAATCTAACTATGATGTTTTTGGACATGAAAGTTTATCAAATTTCAATAAATGAACAGACTTTCAACATCACGTCTCCTAGCACCTTACCAGAGCTGTCCTTGGACTGCACTCAACTTCAAGGTACCAGAGGTCGGGTTTACCATTCTACATCACTTGAGCATTTCCTCACTATTATGGACATAAGCTTAATTTAAAGAATACAGTCACTCATTCATAGTATCCATACAAATAGCCTGAAAGATAGTATGCAGTATTAACCAACAGGAAAAAAAAGAGGAAAAAAACACTCTTTTATGCAGAAACTTGCCACTGAAAAATCTACTTTCAAATATTTTCAAAAAAGTATAAGAAAGCAAAAAAACAAGAAGTACAGACCACTTATCATTATTATTAATATTAACATTTTAAATAATATATAACACTTAAAAACCCACTGACAAGGTCCTTCTGTTACTCAGCAATGTACACATTTTACAGCACCAAATTAGGAGCGAAGTCAAAAATGCACATTTAGTATTTCATGAAAGAATTATACCTGTACATATTTCATCTTAGAATCATAGATGCCTTCACACTATATCACTGACTTAAGCATCACTCCTTGGATCTAGTAGTACTTTATATGCAATTTTTTAAGTTTTCTAATTTTTCTCATGAGTAAGAAAACAAATTAACAATTGTACAAAAAAATCCTGAAAATAACCATTTTTCTTACTCACATATGACAAATTTACTATCAATGAACAGTACAAACTCTTATTTGCCTTCAGATTCCTGTGACATAAAATTGGATGAAAAGAAAGGAGGGCTTGTCCTATCCCACTGGTTAATAGTATATTCCCAATTCTTGTTGGAAAATTCATGTTTTGGTACCCCTCTGTATTTTTTTAATAATAAAACATTTTATTGCCATTAACTGTTACAAATTCCAATATTATAAAGGTATTGCCAAACAGACATATCAAACTACTATTTTAGTAAGAATGCAACTCCAGTTAAGTAATATGGACAGTATTACTTGGAAACTTTAAAACTGATTATATAACATATCACTGGAGATATCTGATACATTTTAGTATTATGGGTCATTTCTTAAGTATTGTCACAAAAATACTGATTTAAACTGGATAAGCACTTAACTTCTATTATCCCCACAAGTTTAACAATCAGAAATATTAAGTGGAGATACTGGCAGGGGAGATGTGAAGAATTTAAGGAATACAGAGTATCCCTGCCTCCACTTTGGGGATGGGGGGGGGGGGAGGTTGCTCCCAAATACCTCCATTTCACTGAACACAGTGTAGCAGATTTTATCAAAAACTAATGACTGGTCCCGGCCCTTAAACTATTTTTACATTTCCAATTTGTCTTTTAGAGAAAACAGCATGAAAAGAGTCACAAGTAGCAAGCTGTTAAAACAAATATTTCTATTTGTTTACCAAGAATGCTGTAACATGCTTTCTTTTTACTTATTGTAATCTCATAATGCCTCTATTTGAACAATGAAACAATAATTGAAAATTAGATTGCCTGGAAACTGACCTCATTTTCACGTTGACAAAGGAAGTAAAGAAATAAAAAAAAAACTGTCGTAATTGTCTTGCAACAACAGAGGCAACAAGAAAACATGTAATATTTAATATGTAATTTTAATACATGTACTGCATTTTTCATGCATTTTAATTACTACAAACAATGAAAGCACACATTTACTTTCCATGAGATGATTACACTGGTTACATTTATGAAGTCAGCTGGGAACGTGAACCGTCCTCTTTAAATTATAAACAACAAGTGAGCCTCTACTGTACATGATGTTGTCATCTTAAAAGCCCACAAAGGTCTGTACAACCATGTTTATATATATATATGCATATCGTCTCACGTTAATTCCTCCAATACTTACAAAAATGAGTATTGAATACTTTATTCTATACATTTACATTCATATATATATAGATATCTATATTTATATATAGCTATGAAATTTGTCACCATGACAAAATGAAACCCTTCTTTAAACATTGACACAAAAGCCATAATCATTCCTGGAAAAAACCATTGCAAAATACTCCACACAAAAGGTTTAGGTAGTAAGCACCCTTAACCTAAACTGAACCACCCAAGACCAAAGAGGATTTGGGGTATAGTCTGGCCCACTCCAAACTGACTTCACTTTAGTGCCAGGAGGTCAAAGTTTAAGCTCTGTCACATCTGTCATGTCTGGACCCACAGTTGGGCAGTCTGCAAATTAAACCCAGACCATGTTACGCCTTTATTCAGAACATCTCGGACCATTGCTAAATGCTCTGGATGTTGAATCTAAAGCTGATGCGAGTTTCTTTAAACATGTATGCTTGGAGTTCAAATACATGTGCAACAGCGGAGTTGAACACTAAATGTTATCAAAGACGCAAAACAGTATATCCAAAAGAGTGAATCTACCATCAATTTCTTTCAAATTAAAACAAAATGAAGGGGACACCTTGAGCAAATTATAAGCAGAAGTTAATTTTGATTAAGCTTTGCTCAGCTCTGATTAATAATCACAAAGTGTGACCTTGTAATGGAAGCAAACAGTTGCACTTCCTCAATCAAGGTAAACGTTTTGATTTATCAGAATTCTAAATGCTTGGCTTGGGGCAAGAGCCAGGCAAAGGGGAGTTACCATTAGAAGCAAATATTCAAGAAGTTATTGGAAAGTAATAATTCTTTCTAGATCATCTATTTTGGAATTTTAGAGCTAAAGGGAACATTCATTAACTGCAGATAAGTTGAAGAATCAAGAATTGTAATTGGTAGTGTCTACAAATGACAAAAATATCAAATGTTTTCTGTATTAAGCCTTGATCTATTCTTCAATATTTGTTTATCTACAAATTAATCACTCCACCCCCCCACACAAAAAAAAAATTACATGAAAATTGACCTTTCAATCATTAATTCTACACTTAATGACTGACATCTGCACATCAAATCCTTGTTGCTAAATCTTTGTCAAGGTTCCATTTAAGCTTTATGTTTACGTCAAAACCCCACCAAATGTTGTTTCTCCACTACTGACATGGTACGCTCAATTTAGATTCAAGGAAACCTCCCCCCCCCCACCCACCCACCCACCCCTTGCTCACATCACCTTTCTACCTACAACATCAATACAAAGCTGTATCATCTTTTAAAAAGTTACAATTTTTCAAAAATTTAGATAAATCTAAAACATTTTGCAAACATAATAAATACAGTACTGAGCTCTCATTTGTCCTCCCAACAGTTTATGAAACCCTGTAATACACAAACACTGATGATCTGGTGTGAGGGCTACTTGACCAGTGACTGTGAACTGCTGGGCCCTTGGGCCAAACATCATGGTATGATAATATGACATTTAAAAGGGGCATCTCCAAAATGTTGGGGCAGAGGAGATGTATCCTCCCCATTCCCCAGGGCTTTTTGTCTATGCCTATAGTATGAAAAAGTAGCAGAAGATCAGGATGATAACTGTATTTATAGTTTTACTTTAATACCAAACGTCTTGTGCATTGCTAAGTACTGCTGATTTAGAAGTCATCTCTACTCAGGGACTCAGGCACAGAATAATGAGGTTAAGCCATCTCTATAAAATGTGCAGGGTTGACAATAAATTTGCACCAAAAGTAAATTTATTATAGTATATGTCAAAACAGAAAAATTGCAAGCAAACATAAATAACATATTACATAAATTACATATTTCTCGCAAAAAGTCTATTTAATAGCCCCTGCACATAAAGCACAGTTCTGGACAAAAGAAGGGTCCAGCAATTTTGCCTGGTATGTTAAAGGTATTACAATGGTCAATTCCATAGAATGATTTTAGCTCATAAAATAAAAATAAATCTTATCTGCAATGATCATCTTTAATATTTTTTTTTCTTTTTGCTAAATACACAGAATGCCTTCTTCAATTGTTTTAAAACTTGGTTTTTATAAAAACCACAGTTGTTACACATCCTTTGGTTTTAAAGTCTCCTAACACAAAAGTGACCGTCAGACGCAGCAAATGACAAGAACATTGTTTGCATTGATTTCAGCAGATTCCAAGACAAATACCAGCGAGGAATAGATTTAAACCTCCTTGATGCAGAGAGATGAGTTCAACACTCTTAAAGCACATATGAGCAAAAAACACTTACTAACAGGGGGAAGAAATTCTGACTGGGTGTAAATGTCTACAAGCACACTTTCTTTGGCCACATTAACATGCACACTAGACACCAAATACAGATGGACTGACTTCCCTCTTGTCTCCTTCAGCCCTTGTGCTTCTTCAGCCCTTTCCAAGTAACCATGGCAAAGCTGTGTTTTACAGCTTCAGACTGCACAGACAATACGTACATCAGTTTCTACTGATCTCATACCGCTGAGGGGGGACTGTTTTCCACCACATCTCGTAACCTCTGAGCGTAGTAACCGCTTTCGTCTTGAATGTCTATGGCTTGGGTGGTTGGCAGCATGGACCTCGGGTAGTTACCCTCCATTGGATTGCTATAAATGCCCATATGTCTTGGTGGCCCACTGGACCCCTGAAGCCTATTGCGTGTCCTGTGAGGTACTTTACGGACAGGGGATTCCATTACGTATGGGTTCACTGAATACCCTAAATCTGACGAATACTCCCCAACTGAGTCCTCTGTTTCAAGTTCCTCTTTAAGTGCTGGGTGGGCATGAAGGGCTTCTAACTGAGGATTTAAATCGTCCACTCTGTCCCCGTGGACATCCCCGTTGTTGCTCTCTATCTCGCTCTCTGTCTCTGTTGAAAGAGGATCTTGACCTTTGCCCTCAGGTTTTGGCTGTTCCTCAATATGTTTTTCTTCCTCAACAGATAAAGATCTGAGAGGCGTTCCTTCATCCACAACTTCTATCCTAGGGGTCTCCATTTCCTCTGGTTCATCAGTGGGCACTGTTTCATACCCTGATTTACTAGGAGCTTTCTGCCCCACTGAATTGGAACGGCGACTACCACCTGCTGATCGAAGGCTGCCATTTGACCTGGTAGACTGCATGCTGGCCTGAGAGACCCTACGAGTGTGACCATTAGGGGTTTGGCTGTTTCTCTGTAATGAGCCACTGCCATAGGTTCCCAGCCTACCATCTACAGAACGACTGTGAAAGGTACCCTGCATAGCCTGAAGGTTCCCGTCACTCTGGTGGCATTGAGGTTGTGGTGCAGATGGCCTTCGAAACTGGAGCAATGGAAAAAGTAAATATAACATTAAAGAAACTCAACAAAGAGTAATTCTAACGGTCATTATGCAAGCCTTCTATCATGCATAACACTTGATGAAAAAAATTCTTTAACCACACTTAAAAGCAATTCTTTTAAAACATGAAAGAATAACTAACTGATTTTATCTGTAGTGTGTTTCGGTACAGCTGCAGGAATTGAGTGCAGCTGATAATTGTAAAATACTATAGCATTAGGGCATAACAAGAATTTTCCCTTCAGTACATTACAGTTAAAATACCCCATTAACTTCCTTATGCATTCTTATCCACGTTCCTAAAATTTTTAAAAGCACACCTTATTCACCAAAAATTCACAAAATATTTAGGGAAATTCAAGCACTATGTATCCCAATTTTTCATGTGAAAAATGCTCCCTTTACAACAATTCAACCTTGCATCAATTTTGTTTAGCCACCAAGGTCACACAACTCTGATGACAACCAACTTTATAGAAAACCATTATCACAAAGATTGCCATTTCTTCCTCCTTTCTACAAATAAATCTATCATGTATCAGACAAAGCCCACTGTCCATAGAATATGAATACATATTTCGAGCCATAGGCGTAGGGAGCTGTTCTCAGCTGAGGGTTAAGGGTGGGGGAAGGGATGGGGTGCTCAGTACTGAATGTCATTTCAAACTACCATCCTGACAGTCTCAGGGAAGGAGGTGTCCCCCTTCACTTTGGGAATTTTCAAATAATTGAGGGCCCTTAGATGCAATTTGGTGTGACATACTGTGCAAATTTTAAGGAAACTTACCACAAATTTTTGACATTTTTTACAAGGTAATGACTAAGGGGATCTTTGCCTTTGAGAAGTGGAGTGACAAAAGCATTCTTCTTCCCCAAATTTTTTTTACTAGGGGGGACGTTATCCAACTAGCCCCTAAGCCCCCACCCCCTCCTACATCAATGTTTTAAACTTACAACTATGATATACCAAGTTCAAAATCTCTCCCAAATGAAAAGAAAATTATTTAAACTACACTTTGCAATGGATGCTTCGAAGAAACTAAACATCCAACATCAGGGTGAAATGCCTAACTCAAATTATGAAAATTTCCCAATGTAATGTGCATGAATTTAGGTCTCTTTCACATCTAAGTGCCGAAACATAATTCAATCAGTATTGATCAAATCCTAATAATCAGGTAATTTTGCGCAAATCGAAGGGAAAATATTCACTCAGACAGACGGACGTAGCTTCATGTAGGAGACATTTTTCCTGGCAGCTGTTTTGAAGCGTTTCAGAGAACAGACATGGAGAGCAATTGCTCATTTTAAAAAATTTCCCATGAGGTCAAACGATGCTATGCTTGTGCCATCTTTAAAGGGCGTAGGCAGTCAACCTGACGGTGCTTTGAAATATAAGCTGAACGTAAAAAATTTACTCCTTACTGCCCTCAATGGGATCTGTCATCTACCTTTCAGAACAGAGGTATTGCCAGTCACATTTAAAGCAAGTTCTTGTGCATAAATTAACCAATTCACCAACAAACACATTGTCACAATATTATAAAAAAAGAACCAATCATGATTTAGCATAACTGGATATGTAAGTTGTGACTTACACCCTTTAAGTAGAATAATAAAGCAAGAAGCCTCTTGCTTCCACACTACCCTGGTGTCATGTAACTTGGATTAAAAATTATGTGGCCAAATCAGCCAGATATATTACATTTTTGGAAATCATAACAAATTTGTATTGGAAAGCTTAAAACACCAAGAAGTGAAAAACAATTTTTTTTTTTAACATTGTAACAGCAGATAGGGGGAGTGACTGATTTAATGGTAATGCCACATTTAAATTTCCTCATCCGAAAAAATTATTGGAGGAGTGCACCTGGAGTATTAGACAAGTAAACATATAAAACAGATTTTTTTTTCAGAATATGAAGACTGAATTCGTCACTTTCATTTTTCTGTTCAACCTCCAAGTGTACGAATACAGGAACACAATCCATGCAATAATGCATTCCTTAGGTTTATATTAAAGGGAACAACAACTTGAAAGAAATTTCTGAGTATACTAAAAGGAATTTATGTTACAAAAATATTTTGCACTGAGAGAAACTTCCCCCAGTTGTACAGAACCTGGGGGGGGGGGCATTGGCAGGGTTTTCCAAATGGAGAGAGGGTTAAATCATGCAATCTGGTGCATTTAATGCCAAAAGCAGACAAACCCTTGCATTCCAACACATTAGGAAGCTATTACAGTTTAAGGGGTATGGGAAAGGTATTTTGATTGAACATACCCTCCCTCAGGCCAAGGGGATAGTAATTTACATTTTAAAACTGATTTTTAAGAGCTAGTCCTCTGTTTGATCGACAACTGTTGGAAAAACTTCTCAATTGAGAAGACACTGAAATTTAGCAAACTGCAATTTTTGCACTTTATTCAACACAACCATTTCTGAAAAGAGAGAGAAGCGGGGTGGGGGGAGTGGAGATTCACTGGAAAGGGGGAGTGGAGATCCATCAAAGGATGTGAATAAGACCATAGTTTTAAAGGTGTCATACAGGTAACACTGATTTGACATTTCCTCAGTCTTTATTTTTTTACTTACTTGTTGTAGTTCAATGCTATTGGCTGGCACTGTGGCAAGACTAAAGTTGTTAGGCCTCGTTACGCCCATCCTCAGGGACTGTTCCACTTGTAGTTCTCTCTGCCTCTGTATCCATTCTTGACATTCCCTCTCCCGAGCGTTTCTGAAGGAGAAACAGAAGCAAGGTTGCATAATCTCAGAATCTCAGTGCTCTAAAGTACACAATCACAAAGATAGAGAAGACTTCAATTTGTTTATCCAATCCAATTCCTTTCTTGTGTTACAGCTGCATTGAGACCAGTGAATTTACAGTCAGTGATATGCTGCATGCTGAATACATCAGCCTCCCTGCAATGTTGCATTTACAGAAATATCATCATTTATTAAAGTTATGCTAAAATCCCTAATATTTTGCTTTCATCTGTGACTGCTTGCCTCTCTCTATCTCTCTCTCTCTCTCTCTCTCTCTCTGCATCTTTCTGCATCGTCTACAGATGAATCACGTTTTCTTACCTGACAAGGACAAATGAGACTATTTCATAAAACAGTAGTTTTTGCATTTCAGGCCAGGTACATTAGATTCTCAATTTACCATACAGTCCCCAAATGTCTGCTCATCTAATCTCATGATACATGTATTGCATTACTTATAAATGTTCTCCAAAAGTCTCAGGGAAATAAAATTTCAAGATTTTGCAAACTGCAGTCAGCTAGATCAACTACAAGCCACAGTGTCTTCATTTCCTGAGGTGCATTTTGTAATTTCTTAGATGAGACCTGAAAGAAATCCCTGCGCCATCTGATAATGTCTCGCATTGCAAAGCCTTAAGAGAGTAAATTAAAAAGCCAACATCCTCGTGAACGCAATTTTACAGGATATTACCAACCAGGCCCTTTAATCAAAGTGGTACGGTCCCACAAATGACTAACAGTTGGCGGGAAGTGAGCCAATTACTGATTGACAGGCAAAGGCAGAAATGGTGAAAATTGAAGGTTATGCATGTTAGTGCTTAAATTCCTTCCACTGGCTGAACAACTACTCAAAAGAAGATGCACAGTAGCAACAAGACAGAAGCTTGAATGCGGAATAAAATGATGACTCCCATAGATAACCACTTCATACAAATAATAAAATGAACCGAGAAACTAAAATGGCTTGCATATAGATAAGAGTAATAAATTCAGGTCTTGAAGGGTGTTGTTCCACCACAATGTGGCAGAAGCCTACACGGCCTATAAATCACAACTTTCACGTCTGGTGGCTAACCATCTCAACAAGTTAGATCAAAACTGGTTTCTTTTGAAAAAGGACAGTTCAAATGGGAAAACCTACATTTTCCTCATATAGATGCTTAAACCTCATACTAATACTAATACATACAACACTAAGTGAACTGAGGAACTAAGAAGCCTGCAGTTTTCTCGAAGTAGCACATTTTCTACCGTTTATAAAATTCATCAGAGATCAAAATGTAAGCACTACAGAAGATCCTCATCATTAACTTCATACAACAAGTATGCAGTTTAATATTAGTTTTTACTGCTAAAAGAAGCAATGCATTAAGAAATTTAGCAGATAATGATATGAAAGTCAATACTCACTACCTGTGGAATTAATGTACTTGGGAGGGGGGGCAAAATATTAGTAGACTCTCTTCCACCAAAATTAGATTCCAGTTAAAACAGACAACCCCCCAAGTTTCCTTTCAATGATTAATAAAATCATTTGAACATTTACTTCCAGTTTGACAGTGCTTCATACTGCTGCTACAACAGAACTTTGTCATAGCCAAAAAAAAAATATCACATACCAGTCACACTCAAATACCACAAATGGGTGACATCCGAATACTACCCAAGTGTTACCCAAGTACCACTTATGGGTACATCAAAAAATCACACAAGTTATACCTGTTACCACATGTGGATAAACACCTAAGTACCATGGGTGGGTTGCACATATTACCACACAGGACGTGGGGTGCTGGGTGGGCTAAAGCCCCCAGTCAAAAATGTGGGGGACAGAACTATGCTTCCATCTCCCTAGATCCAAGGACAAAAACCGGCCCTTATTTTTCTTTTCTGTAAGAAATGTCAAAAATTTGCAGTAATTTACCTTAACATTTGTCCAAAATGATACACCGTATTGCATCTAAGGAACATCAAATATCCAAAAATTTTCCAAAGAGGAGGGGGAAACCCCTCCCCTTAGATCCCTCCCCCCCAGGACAGTGATTTAAAATAAGGTTCAGCCTCCCAGGTTTCGAACAGCTTCTAACGCCTATGTTACCACATACAGGTCACCCCCTAGGTCAACCCAATTTCCACATGGGTAAACACATAAGTACCATGTGTTGGTGGCATGCAAATACCACATACAGGTAATACACCTGTTGCAATGAGGTTAGACACCCAAGTACCACATACAGGTAACACTCATTTACCACATGTGGATAACCATCCAACTGCTATGTGTGAGTGGCATAGTATCAGAGCCTTCATATTTGCAGTAAGTTTCCCAATAAACCTCTATATATCAGTTAATGTTTTCCTCACCCACCTTAAGCAGACTCTACTCCAGCAGGATTGCACTACTAAAAATTCTTTCTACTTTGCAAACCATTCTCATTTCGCAGTTTTTGAGAGAAGCAACTTTTTTCAACATCATTTCACTTACCACTTCTTTTTTAACGTGCCTGGATAGAATTAACAAAATTGGGATGTCCACTGCATTTTGGAAATTTTTTTACAGCACTAGCTTAAGATTGACAGCATTTGCTAAGATATTCAGACAAATTTCTGAAATACATAAATAAATAAATACTGCCTTTAAGACAAAGAATTTGCTACATCTCAATGTCAGAGGAGATCCAGGCCATAATCCAGAGAGAGGGTACATCAACCCTCACCTAGCCCCCTCCCCCCACCACTCTTTCCCCCACCCCATTATTCCTTTGTCAAACTTAATATGGCAAAAAGAGAATCAAATCAAGAGTAAGATGAGGTGAACACTCAAACCTTTCAAAGAGAGGTACAGTAGTAAACAACTTTTTATTTTACCAAAAGCCCTTCCTTAAATATTTCATATTCATGACTGCATTTTCATCTTCTTGCAACTCACAAAAATATAAAAATCAGAAAATTGTGGATAATTGTGTGCTATTTCTACTTTAGATGGCCTTTTAACCATTAACCAGTTCAATTCATATATATTTCACTCTTTTGTCTGCTTTCTTTGCTTTCGTTTATTTCTTGACAGAGTGAACTCTTGATAAGCCCTTGAGGGTTTTAGCTTGCTTACTTCCTTCTCATTATATTTCTAAATGATTTTATTTGATATTACAACACTGTATTATTTTTTTTTACTTGAATCACATGTTGTGGAAAACAAATGAAACAAAAGAAAGTAAGAAACTGGGATTTTCAAACCATCTTTTTTTATCAAAAACGTGACTGTAAACACCAGCTGACAATGTCAAAACCTCTTAGAATACTATAGACGGACAGAGATGTGTAAGTCAGCAGATTTCCCCTTCTCCAATTTTGTCATCTTTGATGGCCTTAATCAACCCCTTACCAAGTTATAGTATAATAGAATCACATGGAACAATCAACTCATACTTACTTGTTTTTGATGTAGGCCAGAAGAAGGAGTCCAATAACGATAATTATAGAAATAAATATGATGGCAATGCAGATTATAAGTTTCTTTGAATTATTCTTAAAACCTGCAAGAACAAAACAAAAAATAAGCAATAAATTCATTTGCAGTGACTTATGAAAGTTTCTTTTGAGAACAATGGAAGGAATATAAACCATGAGACATCAAGAAATCCATTAATTCCCTTTGAAATTCAAAACTTTACAAATGCCCCACCCAGACCCACCCCTCCCTCCCCTGCCAATTCCTGTATCTCCCCTTATTTCTGTTCTGTCTTCTACCTGCTCTTTCAAACCATTTAGCTAACCTCAAGGGACCTATTTGTGTAGTTGACATAAAAGTCTTCTCTTGTACTAGTTGAAGTCAAATGTTAGTAGTTCTAAGTTCCTCACTTTTGCAAATTTGATTTTGATTAATCTAAATATTTCTTCCCTCTGGACTGACCACAACAAATCTTTACTTTTAAGGGACTTCAAATTTCTCCCTTATACCATTACAGCCCAGTCAACAATTTACTTACAAAAATGATCCTCACTATGCACAAGTTTTGACTTTGCATGGTCAAAGAGACTAACGGCTGTCATCATTAAATATGACACGATCAATGAAGCATTCCCCTGACCTGATTGGTGGTGATTATCATGAATACACATTCCAATGCTAATAAGTCACTTTTGAAATGGAACAGAGGCAACATTAAACTGAAACACTGTTTTAGAAGTCTAATTTTAATCAGCCATATGTTACAGCCTGCACTAATAACAATTCAATCACAATTGATTACTTGGATTAAAGTTTGCAGCAGAATGATTACAATTTTTCTGTTAGAGTTGCATGCTTGGTCAGCTGTCATTTAAGCAAGCATATACACGAGGAAGGCATGGAGAACCCCCAGGGACACAAATTTTGCGCCATACACATTCATGCCCCCTTCCAAATTCATGCCACGACAAGGACAGCCTGATAGTAAATCCTTCAAGAATATTGTCTAATTGTGATGAAACATGTCAAGACAATATTCTATCCATTGGCATTTACTCCGGTATACTATTGATTGTGGATTGCTACTGCGATTTATGACATCTAAACCTACTACTAAGGAGGAGTCGTCATGCAAAGGACAGGTGTGAGGGCACTAACTGCCATAGCAACCTACAAATGTGATAACATCAATTTGGTCATACCCAAACAGGACTAACTGAAAGTCATTTACTTTCAAAATTAAAAAACTCATACACTTGACTGATGACAACATTCAGTAAAATAAGTGTGTCCCTCCCTCTATTCCCCCCCCCCAGAAAAAAAAAAATCAAAATTGCTAATTTATACAACTATGGCAAAAACTGCATCACTGTTTCAAACCAAATTAAATCACTCTTAGCAACTGATATCTATCTACTAAAATCACCTGGTTACATTTTATGAGCCTTTCTACATTTCAGGAGTGACTGCAAACATGATACAATGAAACGAACTCCAAGCCTAGAATCCCGGTTGCAAGGCATAAAAAATGCCTAACAGTTTGATCTTCCTCAGAGACCATCTAAGATTCTGGACTGGAATCCAAAAATATATTCCTGACCTCCCTCCTAAATTTCTATTTGATTATCAGGCAAATGGTATTGGGTCAAACAATCTAACTGTCTAATTTAATGCTATCCATCATCCCCTCCCATCCTTTCCCCCTTCATTACTATTTACATAATATCCAACAGAGTGATGAGAGAGGGGAGAAGAAGGATAAAGGATACAGGGGGAATGGTAGTTAAAAAGAGGATCCCGATAGGGTGGGGGGAATGGTAGTTAAAAGAGGATCCCGATAAGGTGGCATACTTGGCATCTGTTGTCTGGGCCCAGACTAAAGAATCTCTGAGACATAAACTCATGGACCTACTGAATCTTAGAACAGTTGTTCAGAAATAGCTTTTTCATTGCAAAGAGTTTAATTTCAAGAACTGGTACCTAATTGAGTGCTTCATACAGCTAAAATGTGTGCCTTTGCAGTCCTACACACATGGGTATGAGCCAGGAGGCTTTTAGGGGGCTGCAGCCCATTAAGCTGGGGCAAAAAGTTCTTTAATTGGCAAGATATTGGAAAAGCTAAGGTAATTTTCTCCATCCGCCACATCCCCATCTTGGGCTAAGACTGCTCCCAACCCCCCCCCTCTCCCACAAGATGAAAATAATTGTGAATGTCCATGGCCAGATGGCCAGACTTGTATATTTAGCCATATTAATGTAGACATTCTTTTTTTCTGCACTAACATAGTACATCACTTTGGAAACATTAAAACAATGAATGTTTACAAATTTAATTTTTCCATCTAAAATACTGGATGGTATGGCTCTTATAATTTAAGCCTTCATTTACGTATATGTCTCCACCATGCATATTATAGTAAATAACAGGCATGCATATAACATGTTATTTACATATTTGCCATGTTTTATGGCAGATGACAGAGGATGTACTATACATATTTCACACCCAATAATGTCATGCTCTATGGTAACAGCTTCTCTCAGGATATGGTTCTAAATATGACTCATTTAATACCTGTTTACAACTAAACCTAGTCTGTACTCATGTCAGTTTTTAAAACTCTTTCATATTTGTCTCTCTAATTTTGAACAAGTCTGTAAAACCGATTAGATCTTTATATCATTTTGGTCATGCACTGCGAGAAATAAAATTATTTTCTTATCTTTTGAACTTATTCTATCGAACTAAATTTTCTGGTGTTTTATGCGGATAATTTCTCTATCAACAAAAATATGCTTTTCTTCCAGCAACTACCTTGAATTTTTAAGCTTTACAGAAAAACTGTTAATGTTTAAAGGAAATATACAATTCAAATTCTGGTGCTAATAGGTTCTATACAAACTATTGGAGGAAGAAGAGATAGTTGTGGATTTTATGTGTCTATGTAGTAACAGTAAAATGCAGTGGATCACTGATATGTGAGGAGATGTCTAGTTATTGAGAAGTTGCAGGTATCTACCCCATCCTTAGGTGAGAGATTTACATCCCTATGTATTAAAGCTCTGGATGAGATACACATCATTTCATTGTAGTAGAGTGAAAAGGTGCATTGATCATGTTTGACAAGTACAATGATAGTTTTCATGCAATAAATATAGCATTGATGGGTTGCAAGGGTTGGAAAAGTGTAAGGTGCTGGTTTCCGACCCCCCCCCCCCTTCCCCACAAAAGCCATGATCAACATTTATTCATGTGATCTGACCCTCTCAAAATAAAACCCAGCCATAGATATTAACAGTGGAATCCATCAGCCCACCCATCATGAATGACTTTGGATTAAATATGTCATCCATATCACTCCACCTTCTTGGTTGCTCTTTAAAAGTCCTTCAATGTTTGAGTGCAATGACTGAATCCCATCTTAATTTGTTGGCTTACTCACCATAAGATGGGAAAATGGATCCAATTTTGACAACAACTTTTATTAACAACACACATCTTCTACCAACCCTTCAGTGCTTCATGTTCAGCTCAAATGTTGCAATCATTTGTAATCCATTTTTCTCCCCCCATCTCTGAATTTCATGTTCATCAATTTCCTCTCAAAATCATCTCCCTTTGTCTTTCCCCTTCACGCTAATGGTCATAAATGACTAGCCGACCCTTTTAACGATGGTTTTATGGTGAAATCTTTACCAAAAAAAATTCTACCTGAGAATGATTTGATTTCTCTTTCTTCCTTTAATTATAACATGTTTTATGGGGAAGTGAGCAAAGTTGTCTGCCAGATATAAATGTCAGTGGTATTAACAAACTTTAGCGGCTTATTCAAATGCGATATATCCAACTTGCATGATTCATGAATTTCACTCGGAATGTTTTGCAATGTGGAAAAGACCCAATACAACGAGAGCTACAATACTTTCCAGAAGGATTATGGGTAAAAAAGGCCTACATCGTCATAATGAGTAATATCTTTAGTGCCTCCTTTTCTTGTCTTTAAGGATGGTAAGCTGTTAAAGTCCGATTCAGTTTAGTGCTAAATGAATTTCAAAGGTGTTAATGCATTTTGGGAACCACATTTATGATTGGCAAAATGTGACTTTATCTGAAGGTGTCGCCCGACTTGTACGACTACATCACGAAATGTCTCTTTCTTGTCAAAAACCAGCAAAATCACTTCTCTTTTTTAATGTATTAAAATTGCATAGGGTAAAGCTCCAGCCTTAAAATCATTTTTATTACACTTCACAGAAAAAATTCAAGTTTCCATCCAGTGGTTTATACTGGTCAAAAATTCTTTTATGGTGTTTTTAAATTTAGTGAATGAATGGTGGCAACAAGGTGGTAGTTGGTGTGCATGTACAGCATTAACAACCCATTTCATGTTACTTGTGTGCTCGTGAAATGAGCAAAGTCCCACATCTGTTATATAAACACCCCTGTAAATGGATTTGAAAATACAAGAATTGGGCAAATGTGATAACCTGTATCTCCCTATTTTCAATAATATGCCTGATTTTTTCTTTTTTGTTTAATTAGAGCACTTCCATTTGTGCATGACTCATCCGTATACTACAACAGAAGTCTGGGCATGCTTTTATAAAACCGTAAATGAAGCCCATGCATGCATATGATATTGCCAACATGCTATCTTTAAGTGCCATACATGACTTAATGTAATATCAATGAGAAATAAAAACAAATGGTGGGGTAGGGGGTTGAGTGGGTGGGGGTTGAGGGGGTGGGGATTGAGGGGGGAGGGATGGGGGAGGGGTTTGCAAATAAGAGAAGGCTAAACAATTACTCTGTTCCTTCTATCGCTCCACATTTTGCCTTCTAACAGAATACAAAATAAAGTTTGCCACAGACTGTTCAAGAAGCTAGCTACAAATAACAATGGTATGACCCCGATCCTTGGAATGCAAGTCAAATTACAAATCTATCCTTCTGTTCCATTATAATGATTCTTCAATGACTAATAGCTAAAGCCTTCCACTTCTGAACCTTTAGTTAAATTGTGGTTTTTCAACTAATTCACAAGTCTTCACATCATAACAGTAAGCTCAACCTGCATTGTTTCCATTCAGTGAACTGCATAATTCTTCCAAAGGGAACAAGAAAATTCTTCAGGTGTGGGGAAGACGTAGAGGGAAGACGTTGAGAAAACTGGGGATGGGGGGTGGGGGCTTCATGGGTACTGGATTTAAGGTAAGTTCAGTATAAATGGGATAAGGAAGGGAATGCTGTACAACATGTGGCTGATTCATCAAAATAATGAGGGCTTACTCATTTCCATTTTCCAAAATGTCACTAGCTGATAAGCTTCAAGTTTTCTGGTAAATTTTTTTTTGAATTAATGTGCACATCATACAGGTAGTTTAAATGAACTACAAATGATACCACATAAAGCATTGGACATTTTTTACCCCCAAAGTAAATCAAAAAAGTGCAATTAAAAGATGAAACGGAAAGCAAATGAGACTTAACAAAACTTCAACAGAATTGTAAGTAAAATGCACAAAATTTTGTGGTAATAATTTCCCATTAGAATACCACAGAATAATAATATTCAATGCAAAAACCCAACAAAACTCATGCAAACAAAAGCTTCCCAACATAAAAAAAAATTCAATCAACTCCCAATGAAACAAATTGAAAGAAAAGGGGGTGGGTGGGATTGGTTAATAAAATATGTTTTATTTTTTTTTTTGAGGGGGATGGAGGCATCATTTCTTCACACTTGAAGGATATCATCATGGTTCAACTGGTGACAAAATTTTGTTAATTTCACCTTTACCAGGATTCTGCAAACCCAGCATCTAGAATGAGGTGGGGGGGGGGGTATAATTTTCTCAAATTTAATTTTGCATTTCCTTCCCACTGATTTGATACTATAAGGATGGTGTTGCCCAGTTCATAATGACTTTTTTGTCTTTTCCTTTTTTTTTGTTTGTTTCTTATTTCAGCTATAAAAAGAGTTTCAGAGTGTATGTGGAGGTTCCGTACAGGTATAAGGATAACTTCCC
>WURT03117023.1:0-11880 GCA_009936505.3 Holothuria glaberrima
TATTAACATTTTTCATAGATTGATTTTTTTTTTGCATTAAATGAGAAATTGCAGACATGAGATCCATATTTCAAGACTGGGTACATGCTGCTTAAAACACTCGGGAAGTGCCGTTTCCTGCCAGCTGAAGTTGTAAACTGAAGCCAGAAATTTTCTTGTACGCTCTGCGCCAACCGATGGTGGCCCTCCACAAAGAAACATATATTAACATTTTTCGTAGATGATTTTTTTTTGCATTAGGCCTAAATGAGAAATTGCAGACATGAGATCCATATTTCAAGGCTGGGTACATGCAGCTTAAAAACTCAGGAAGTGCCGTTTTCCGGCCATCTGAGGGGTCTGTAAAGCCAAAAATTTTCTTGTACACACCACGCCAACCGATGGTAGTGCTCCACTTAGATAGTCTTATAGCCTAGTATCAGTTAAGTCTGCCCCACCAGTTGTACCCTTCGCCCCCCTGCCCCCCATCCCGATTGAAGTCTGGCTACGCCACTGCCTAGGCTAAATGCCATTACTACTAGGCTACTAGGCTAAAATGTATAGGCCTACTTGTAAATGTTGGCTCTTAGCTATGCTACTACTACTAGGGCCTAGGCTAGGCCTGGTCCGCAGTCTGCTGACCTAGTAATACATGGCTCGCTTTGAGGCTTCCCATACTACTAGTTCAGGGAACAAAGTGTAGCCTACGTGAGAACTAGGCATAGGCCTAGGTACCCTAGGCTAGCTAGGCCTGTAAGTTACAAACCTGTTTTGATCTTTGTTACTGTAGGTATCAAGACTGTCCTGATGCACTGAATCCGATTGAGCACGTTATTATGCCTGGGAAAGGCTAAACATGGATTTTTCACTGTCCAATAATGAGATACTTCATCTTCGACTCGTAGACCTAACAAGTTACAACTTTAGTTTCACTTACTAGCTAGAAGTCACAGGCTACTACGATCACCATCAGTAACTAATGTTACTAGACCTAGGCCTAGTATAGTAGTATCATAGTAGTAATACAGTGTGCATGTCGTACGAAGTGTGCACAAAGACTAGACGAGCTGATATTACTGCAATCGTGTTCAACAGCCTGCACAGCAGGTAACGTTTTATAGGCAATGAGGAAAATTTTACTTCCGCTCACGTCAATGGTTCGAGTGCGTAGTGTGCCCAAAGATACCGCAACAACTCTGCTACACTGGGGCGGATGTTTTGTCAAGTTTTGGTAAAGTGGGGGACGGAGAGTAGGGTCGGGGAAGGGAAAAGGGAAGGGGAAGGGAAGACCGGAAGAGGGATCGAAGGGGAAGGGAAGGGGAAGGTCGCGAAATTATGTAATCACTATGTGCACATATATTGTTCAAGGCCGTTACCCCTTTACAACTCTCCACTGCAAGGATGTACCAGCAGGGGGAACGGGGAATGCCGTCACCAGTCCGTATACAGAGGAAATTTTCCATTTTCGCCGCGGGACCTTAATCCGTAAGATAAATATATATTACCAACGACCTTCAGACGCCCGATGATATGCTCAAGGCTTGATTTAAAACAAATAATGAATGTTTTCCATTCGTCCGATAGTATGAATAATTTCATTCATTGCACTTGATGATAGGCGTAGGAAGCTGTTCAAGACTGGGGGCGGGGCTGAACCTTGTTTCGGATCGCCGTCCTGGGGATCTAAGAGGAGAGGTCCCCCTCCTCTTTAAAATTTTTTTGATATTTCAGGGTCCTTAGATGCAATTTGGTGCATCATTTTTCAAAATTTTTAGGTAAATTTATGCACATTTTTGACATTTTTTAGTCCTCTGGAAAATTTTGTGATATTTGTGGGTCCCAAGATGCAATTTGGTGCATTGTTTTGGACAAATTTAAAGGTAAATCACTGCACATTTTTAACATTCTTCAGCCCCTCGGAAAATTTTTTGATATTTGAGGGTCCTCAAGTTAGATGCAATTTGGTGCATCATTTTAGACAAATTCTATGGTAAATTACTGAAATTTTTTTTATTTTTCTTAGCGCCTTGAAATTTTTTTTTATATTTGAGGGTCCTTTGATGCAGTCTGGTTCATCATTTGAGACAAATTCTGAGGTAAATTACTTAAATTTTCTTTATTTTTCTTAGCCCCTTGAAAATTTTTTGATATTTGTGGGCCCTTAGATGAAATTTGGTGCATTATATTGGACAAATTCTAAGTTAATTACTGCAAATTTTTTTACATTTCTTACAGAAGAGACGAATAACGGGTTTTCGTGCTTGGAAAGTGGGGGGGGGGGGGCTAAAGCATACTTCAACCCCCCACAAATTTCCATGGGGGCTGTCGCCCCCCGCTTCCTACGCATTTGTTTTATATAGTTAACACGGAAAACAATGAACAGGGTAAAATTATTATAAAAGCAACATTTTGAATAGACTTCTTACTGCTCCAGATACCAGTAATTCGTTTATAACGACAAAAGAAAGCTAGATAGGAAAAATATCATGGGTCAGTATAGGGTACAGATGAAACCAAAAGATAAACTGCCCAATTATTGATTAATATCTTTCCTGACAAATAGATAAAATTTCGACAACTGTTGGGAAGTAAGTTTACCCAACGCTCTTGGGAAAGAAATGCCCAGTAGTTATTCACCAAAAATTGACCAACAAATGGTCAAAGTTTTGACCAGTAATTGGGACAATTGTGTACCCAACCTAGTTGGTCACCTTTTGCTACCTTTTTGAGATTGTTGTATAGACTCCCAATATTGGGCAACTTTTGCCCAATATTTTATACAAAATGACAATGTGGCTATATGACCTATGCCGGCAGGTCAATGCCTTGCTTGGTTGAATATGTGACCTTCATAAGCCCTTCAAATATCAAAGATTTTTGCAAACCATTCCAAAGGTAAAGAAATATACAGTATTTGGTGTCAGTGAACTTAGGGACTAAATAAACGCCGTACCAAATCCACGTCAAACCTAGCTCGACTTCAAACTGCAAGGACTTGCCCAACACGCACTTTAATTCTGCGTATTTGCAAGCAAATGCAGTTTTGGTACAAGTTTACCTTATCGAGGGCGCACTTCAAGTTCTGTGGTTCTGTGACATTATGCAGACACAATTTTCGATACAAACGTTGTACAATGGACACTTTCAAAATGTCCAAAGAAAGGGATGCAGTGACATAGATAAAAACCCTCTACATCACGTTTTACTCTTTAGACGAAAGCTCAAACGACGACATCTCAGAGAGTGACACTAATGATAGTGCATCAGAGCCTTTGGAGGAAGGCAACATGACTGACAGTAGCTACGCTTATAGCAGCGGTACCTATAGTGACAGTGAGAGGGCCGACAGCAGCGAAAGTGACAACGCTGATGCCGATACTGATACCGAGGGAGCCGACAGCAGCGAAGAGGAGTCCGGAGAAGAGGGTCATGTGACCGATAACGATGGAGAGGAGGACAATGGTCGTGAAAAAGTGTCCTGCCCGATCGACACTTGGGAAGCTTTAGCTCAAATGAATAAGGCCATGGGAATCATTTTAAAACGGGAACTTAGGAAAACGACAGACTCTACATCGTAAAAACTAAGGATGAAATGTACCCGTTCGTAAACCGGGAGTCGAAGATCTTTTACCGGGAATAGTCCTTCGTGCGCAGTCGATGAGAGATGCCCTTCGATGCTCAGGCACGATAGTCGTGACAACAATACACTGATAGGGGTGCATGGCTACGAATTGGGGAATGGGAATGGTGAAGGTGTTGGTTAATGAAGAAAGAAAACATTGGAAATTAACACATGAACAAAGATAATTATCGTGTCTTTCTTCATGTGCTTTATTCACGGACACACGGAGGCCCTCTCAGTACAGAGACCTCCTACTTAAACGAGGCCGAACTAAGCCGGCTCCCAAGCGGCACCCACACAGGAGGTGTAATCCGTACCCCTCTACCCTCCTTATGTTTAGCTGATGGTTTCAAATTAATCAAGGTTATCAGCAAAATATGTTTTTTGTTTAAAAATCAGACTGGCGTGAAAAAAGGTTTCTTGGTTAAAAGTAATGCAAGTTTATAGTAAGATTGCTGAAAATGTGAACATGCTTTGTTTTCGTATGATTTTTAAACGCCATTTAAATGACAAAAATAAAAAAAAATAAAATAAAAAAAAAAATATCTCGCAAGAAATCTGTAGTAAATGCTCGATTATTAGTTCATATTTAACGGAAATCACTTGGTTATTTATCATTTGCTCTAATAAACCGTACAATTTTGAACCAAACTTGCACAAATAATTTATTCTTTCTGCCCTTCACTTTCAATTTACTTCCTGGTTGTCAGTACTTTCGTGGCGTGCTTTATATTTCCCTAGACTTCAATTCAACGTTAAACTTGTTATCACATTTAACCTTAATGACGTCATTTGGAGTTCAACCCTATGGAACGTTTACGCTTGGTTAGACCCTTATAGAATGCAGGTATGAATAACTTGCAACAAACTGTTCTTGTACTATTAATATGCATTTACTAGCGATAATGAAATGAAAGGCGTGTTTAAGCATAGGAAATCCAATCGGCGCATTGTAGAGCTATACATTTGACATTTCGGTGAGTCAATTAAACAAAATCTCTCAATCCAATGACGAACAAGAAGGATTACCCTTCTAAGGGCACCTTTGGGAATAAGCATTGGTTTTGATCAAGACAGGAAAAGAGAAACATTTCATTTGAATAGCGGTTAAAGTAAATGTCATATACACCACGACAAAATTTTGTGATCTGAAATACTTATTCATTTGCTTGCCACTAGTCTTCGTAATGTCCTATCGCACTTTGTTTGGGTGGATGTTGACCTTTCAAATTTGAAAAGTTGACAAACTGCACAAGCTGGTCGAAGGGCGACACGGGTACTGCTCCCCACTGAGCGAGGAGTATTATTATGTGTTGTCTTTGGACTCTCACCAATCGTCATGAAAAGACAGTTTTCGTCGGAAGGGATGAAGGGTGCAGGGACCCAATGCCGGTAAAGCATAAGTTCCATTTCTTTTTCTCTTTTTTTTTTTCTTTCTTTTTTTTCGAAAGAACCCCCATTTCAAACGGCCTCTTTAGTCTGTTGATACTCTTTACTGTGAGCCTCCAAAGCTTGCCCAATGCCCAAAATCTCTTGCCAAAATGCGTGAACTAACGTACTAAGTAACATTTAATACATCGCATTAATGGGCTTCCATCCTGGGGGGGGGGGGCACGGTCCCCTCCACTTTTTGATCCGGGGGAGCATAATACAAAATGTCCCCGCCCACTGTTTGCTGCCAGGCTTTTTCTTTCTATAAATCGTAATGAATGCCGAAGACAGAATTTTAATTCATTATATAAAAATTAAAAAGAAAACTGCTGTGAAGAGTTCATAGAGCATTCCTCGAAATCAGAAGCATCGCGCTGAATGTGTATCGATTACCAACATTTATATCCGACAACATTATAGTAATCTCCAGTAATAGACGTATGGAAATATGATCCATGGGGGAGGGGGGAGGCACTTTGCCCTAAAATTTTCCCGATTACCACACAATCATGACATCATTTTTAAAGGGATAAAAGCTTGTTTGAAAGTTGTACCAGATATGTTGCATGTCAATGCAATCATAAAAACAGAAATGATCTTTGTAATTGAAATGCATTCAGTAGCCACCATAGGCTGTCTAAAATTAAAAGAAAATAGTTGTACCTGTCATTTTGATTTGCAAATGTGTCTATACCTTATCAAAGTCATACTGAAGTATTTTTTTTTTTGCATACAGTTATTTATTTAAAGGGGCTCATTGAGTTGACATCGATTATTTTGGGGACAAGTTTGAAGGAAATCATTGCACGACAATGCTTCTAATTAGCCTCATTAGTCATGTTTCACTTCCTATAGTTACCAAAAATGTGAGAAATTGTATTGTTTTTGTGGAAAGGGATTGCATATGATTACTACATAATGGTAAGAAGTGTCTGGTCACAAAGCTGTAATAAATGATTTTAATCATTAATTACCCTATCATTGCCATTTCAGTTGTGAGTCAGATGTGCAGAATCTCTTAGTTTGATAATTTACCATCAAGATGTGAGTAATTCTCAACAGTTGTGAAAAAAATCATGAATTTTGTGAACCAACTCAATAAGCCCCTTTAATATTGATTAGGGCGATGTTGCTCAACCTACAGTATCTTGACGCACTGTGTTTCTCAAATAAGTTTTCAATCTTAGTGTAATCCACTAAGTACTACAATCGTACTAAAATCGTTCTACGTTTCTGTATGGGATCACAGAAAATTTGCATAGACTAAGGGAAAAACATGTAATCAAGTCGCGACGCGAGTCACAACCCTCTGCCTCTAGGTGACTTGAAAATTTCTGGGGAATTTCCCCCTATTGAAACAACACAGAGACTCGAGTCGCTAAAATAGCAGCAGTTGACTTGACTTGCCGAGAAAAGAGCGACTTGACTACATCTCTGCTAAGGGAGCTATGAATATTGTTTCGGACAGGGAAGGGGAGATGTCTAAGGGGAGGGATATCCCCTCCCTGGAAAATTTTTGAATATTTGAGGGACCTTAGATGCATTTTGGTGCAATGTTTGAGAAAATATTAAGGTAAATCATGCCAAAGTTTTGACATATTCTAGAGACTAAGGGACTTAAAGACTGTTCAATACTTAATCGGCTAGCAGGTAAGTGGCTGAATCTGATGCTCATAAATATGCCCTGAATATGAAAGTGCTAGTGGGCTAAAATCGACTTTCTTTTTGCTCTAGGGGGCTGCCGCCCCCAGACCCATTCCGCCTTGTTAGCCTATGTTTTCAGTCCAAGCGCCGTTAGTTCTTACGATCACTTTATAAATACACCTTCACAGCGATGAAACAAATCAACATACTAGTATTTTGTCCACCCCCCCCCCACACTTTTGAAACTCGATCTGCGCCCCTGATCGCATGTACCTATGGGATGTTTTTCAACTCCAAAACATTTTTTCTTTTTATGTGTTATTTTGTAGGAGACAATACACTAGCTTTTATAGCTTCTTTGGTCCCAGCCACCTCAACTTTTCCTTTATATTAGTTATGTTATGTATACTATTTCTATCATGAAGGCTACTCTATCAATCATAAGATTGTATTCTGTTTATGCTTTATGTCGATTTTCGGTTGGAATGAAGTTCGACTAATTGAAAAAAGCAAGACTACATGTACTATACCGCATATGACTGTTTGTGGATACAATGCAGTGCTAGTGGCAGTGTATAAGTATTAGTACACTCAAAATATGGCAATAACAAAGCTGTCTATACAGAGATCTGACAAGAGCTCAGGGTAGTATCTTCTAGTGGAAGGCTGTCTGCTACAGAGTCAGATGATTGCAAAAATGCATGTTTTTTGCATTTGCAAGGCAAAATGTCTCAAAATGGAGTAAATTCTCAAGATTTTCGGTCTAATTCCTAAGTTTCCAATATCTTGGGGAATTCTCAGGGCGCTGCAGGCACCTCTGGACGGTAAAGGAATGCCGGGGCCCCGAATTATTCGTGTTTATTTGTCTTATTGAAATAGTCTTCATTTAAGTTACTTTACTTATAGTTACTTCAGAAAATACACTACAAAAAATACAAGTGATCTAAAATGGGATAGATTCTGTGTTCAGATTACGAATTTATATTTGAAAACATGATGTATTAGTATGCATTGTTCTGATGATGGTTGTAAATAACTTTGTGTAACTCTGTCCTGCAAGCGCGAAGTCCCAGCCCTGCCATCGCCTGGCGCAAAACCGTGGCCTAGTCGCCCCTTCGGAATCCACCATTGAGAACTGGTTGCCAATATATGACAATTTATGGTAAAGTCGTCTCAGGTGCCCTTAACGAAGCAACTCGACTCTTGCCAAATATATCTGGGGTCTGTAAATTTCGGCCCCCTGACCATGACCAGAGGGCCGATAGGATCAATCCGACCTGAGAGGCTGTGAGACTGAACGACACCAATCTGGCTCGCAGTAAACAAAAATATTCCACTTAAAATCAAAACGCAAAGAACGTGTAATTGGTTCAAATAAAACACAGTGAAATAGGTCAATATTTAGTGATTCTATTGTACTCTTCAATGTTAGTGTTGTCTTCGTCCAAACATGATCTTTTCACTTTCAGGAAATACTGCGCCGTTTTATATTTAGGTATTATAAACCATGAATTACTTTTAAAGACAAGTGACAGACGCATCTTCCTCTTTTAAGCCCGTGAAGGAAAGTAGTTTGAAGTGCGAAGACGAAATGCAAAAGTGTGATCAGTGGCCTTTCGAAGGATTTGAACTATCGTCTAAGCGGAGCGGTACCATGAGTTGGCACGTCGGACCAACAAAACTTTTCGCTCAAAATGGCTCTCAGATTGAAGGAAATGGCACTTCCCAGACCTTGAAGATGTATCTAAAAGTCCTTCACTTTGATATTTCATGCTGCAAAGAATTAGGTCACTTCCAAAAGAAAGGTTAACTAATTTAACGTTTCGTTCCAAACATCATCCGGGTTGGTGAATTTTCCCTGTGGTAGACTACTTGGACATTAAAGTGGACAGTCCTTAGGGAAGGATTTGTGAGAGGGGTGTGCACCTAGCCTTTGAAAATGTTTGTACTTTTATAGGGAGCCTAGATGCAAAATGGTGCTCTGGTATTAACGTGTGTTCATCCAATATAGTATTTACCATCTTTAATATCCAGGAAACCAATATGGTTTGTAAAAAAAGTAAAACATATGAAGGAATACTGCAAAATTAAACATTATTTTGTCATGAGCCGACAAGCGCTATTCGTTCCCCATTGACACAGCCTGTTCCGTAGCAGTGAAGAATTGACATAATGAATTTAAAGATGGTGACCCCAAAGCCTACAGGTAAGCACTTCGCATCACCACGACGCCCCAGCAGCGCTCAGTCCTTCATATCAGTGTGCTCCTTAGGCTGAACATTTTGCCCTCCATGCCCCCCCCCCCTATTTCGAAAAAGCTGGCGACTCCACTGATTCCATTCAACCAAATCGTGACTTCTATTTTACGGGTGCCCTTTAAGCTGTCTGTATGCTTATTGCATGCCTTTATGCACGCTTCCAATCAAACAACAGTGACTTAAGTAAACAGTCATAAGATGACTTATAACTTTGAACTGATGAATATTTACATCTTTTGGTAAGTTTTTATTTGTTCACAACCGAATATGAATATGTACATATCGTACATAACGAAAACACGGTGGAAGTTCAATGTCAGAGAACTAATTTTTAAGGTCACATGAAGTTCCTTCTATGAACAGTCCATACTACTGTACTAGGCGAAACGACGTTAATGGAAGTAAGCACGAAAGGTAGCTTGTCTGGAGTTCTTTGAAACCAAGTATAGAATATTCACCACATGGGAAACGTGCCTGTGGTTTTCACAGCGACCAAATACATTTTTGTCTCTATATAAATTCAAAAACCTTCGTGAATACGTTAAGTCTGTATTTGTTCATTGGCAATCTCACATCATCCGTCCTCTGATGTGATACTCGACTTCCCTAATGTGGCTTGGACGGCGGGTCACATTAGATGTGATATGGGATTTGTTCCAAATCCCATGAAAGTCGAGTCAGTAAACGCTGTAGGACAGTGATGGTGTGCACGCTTTTTAATCGTGGGAGGGTGCGGCTACGTTTCCACAGTGCGCGTTAGGAACCTTATCCGTATCCTCAATCGGATTGCCAATGCATATGATGCAAAGAAAAGCTGTGAAACCGAGAGAAATTCATATCATTGTTTTTACTTCACTAAAGAAAGTGCAAGTGGTACCGGTGGTATGCTGTAGATACATTATTGATACATGTCAATTCAGTTTACAATAGACGTGTTGGGAAATTGGATTTTGCTGTATCATATAGAACCACAGATCAAGTCCACGGATATTTTCTTACGGATACAAAGGCTTGCAACAACCATTTTCTTGGCTTCCACAATATTTACCGTCACACTGTCCAACCTTTTTGGTCAAAGATAAAGAGATTTAACTTTCAAAGAGAACTTCTCTCTAAAGGAAATCCTCTTTGACACTTGATTGATGTAAGTAGAGAACCATAACTTTAAAACTCGAAAATAGTGCGTGATTATACTACAAAATATCTGTCTTGCGTGTGTAGTCTCTGTTACGAAACACTTTCCTTCCTAGAATGCACAGTAAATCAAAGTTTCCCGACTGGCTTATTCACTTCGCACTTCCCACACCGGTTCTTAACCAGGATTGGATGTCCCTCCCAGGAATATCAAATCGCCTTATCTGCATTCAGGGCAGGGTTTACCTATGTCAGGATGAGGGGTCCTTGGCACAATCTAATGTGAGGCCCCTTCGGCTATAATTCTCCACAAGACTACAGTGATTCAAGCCACAAAATAGCCTGCGAAGCAGACTCTGTAGCAGATTCCAAAAAATGGCGCTCTCTCAGAAATCTTAATACACCCTAGGTATACACTCTATACAGTCTGCAAACTTTCGTCCAGTTTTCACTTCACGAATCCCCGAAATGTGGGAAAATTATTATACATTAGTATGTCACATGTTACTGAATATGAATATTTTAGTGTTGAATATTCATATTTTAGCACATAACAAGTAATTTGTGTGTTTTGTTATGTTGTGATATAACGTTGAAAACGTAATTTAGAATACAAAGCAATTTATACTGTTTACCAATTCAGCGAGTAACAAAAAAGCCAGTACGATAATTGATATCAACTATCATGTAGCATACAGCAAAATTTACAGCAGTTGACTTGGAATAGGACATTTCAAGTGCTTGCTTTGGGATCATTAAAACAGGATGGAGATGATCAAGTGAGCAACGCTTACGTGTAAATAACAAACTTGTCATTGCTTTATGTTGTGGTATTGGTAGTGGTATGCCCAGGCTATATTAGTAATAGTATTACCTTGGTAGGCCTACTAGTGGTAGATAGCTAGCTGAGTTTTCTGAGATTTAGAAGTCTGCCGTGAGGCCCTCGCCCAGCTTTAATAGTAGCCAGATGGGATGGTATATACGTGGTCCCATAGCTAAGTAGTTGTAAAGGCCACGGCTGGATTTATGAATGGGCCAGCAGAGCATGGGACTTCCACAAAAAGCCTCCCCATAAAATTACGTTAATGCATTTTTGGGTACCGGTAGTTTGTGGAGATCGGCTGTGCTAATTTTCTTTAAATTATAGGCTTACAAAGTTACATGTACATGAGAAGGTATGGAGTTCATTTTGAATGGGGGGAGGGGGGTGTCAGGTGAAAGTTACCACAACCTTTGCCCTCTTGTTGTGACTTGATCCACTGTAATCTCAGTGTGGAGAACTCGAAGGGGACCCCACATTAGTTTGTGCCCAGGGCCCCCGCAAAGGTAAATCCGGGCCTGGTAAAGGCCCAAACAGTTTAAGGCCTACTTCTCAGAAACTCCAGTTGGCATGGCTCTAAAAGAAGAGCATATGCCTATAGCCATATCATAGGTGGGGGAAGGGTGCTTATTAAAATGTAAGTTTGTTTTAAAAGTGTCGCAGTTCTTTCATACATTCATTACATACTTTCTGTTGAAATATTACTGACCAGTTATACTACCCATATGAGGCATTTGTATCAGTTGATTCCTGTTGCAGTTGTATTAGTGTCAGGTAAATTTGATGCTCTAGCATTATCATAATTTTGTCTGTTGTCATGTTCATCCTGGAAAATACATCACAACTTCCACAGCCAACACACTGAGCAAGGTTGTTGGAGACAACGGAATGAGAAGAAGACTTCTGAAATCCCCGTCTGTCCATTATGTAATAGGGGTATTTCTGACATGTTAAGTACAATTCGTTGCCGTTCTTGTTCACACTTGGCGCAT